>PVJH01012032.1:0-66160 GCA_004026705.1 Nesogale talazaci
ATTTTGAAGATCACGATATGCTAATTGCCTAAACTTGCTTGCCCTATAAAATTGGCTTACTTCTCACAAATCAAAAAAAAAAAAAAAAAAGAACCCCACCCCATCCCAGAAAAGATGTAACTACTGACACAACATATGTATGTATGTATGTATGTATACATTATGATGAGTGCTGTATGAGTCCCCAATAAAATGAATTAAAAAAAAAAAAAAGAAAAGCATCATGTTTCTATGCCCATTGCTGCACAATGTACAGAAAGCAAATTCCTTGTGCCTAGTCTACTGTGGAACATTGTGTTAAATAGAGAAAGGATCAAAGTTGTCAAGGCGTTCATCTTGCTCGCATCCGAAATTGATGCTCTGGGAAGGTGCAGCCAAGAGATGAAAGGGACATTTCAACGGGCAAATCTGCGGGCACAAGACTTTTGAAAGCGTTGATAAACCAGGATGTTTTTTTGGAAGACTATGTTTCTCTTGATCCAAGTCATGGTATATCCAGTGGCCTCATTTGTATGTGATAGTTGGGCGCTGAAGAAAGAAGACTGAAGGAAAAGAGATGCATTGATCTTTGGTGCTGGCAGAGAATATCGCAAGGATCACACTTTGCCAAAAGAACAAATGCATTTAACTTAGAAGAGGTACTGTACAATGAGGCTGAGAGGCAAAGAGGTGAAGACTTTGTCTCAAGTACTTTGGACATGTTTATAGGGGAGAATAGTCCCTGGGATAGGATATCATGGTTGGTCAAGTAGAAAAGTCACTGCCTCCCCATTGAGTCTCATTCATGATGATCCTCTTGTCCAGGGCATGTTGGACCTTCCTGTGTGGCTCTCTAGGACTGTTAACTCCTTCTTGGGTTAGAAAGTCTCAATTTCCTTTTGAGGAATGACTGCTTATTTGAATTGCTGACCTTACAATTAACAGCCCACACATCACCAACTCCACCACTCAGTCTCCTTGGTAAAGTCAAGGGACCACGGAAAAGTAGAGTGGCAACACACATGAGGGAGATGTTGGACAAAATGGACTGACCCAATGGCTACAACAATGGACTGAAATGTACCACCATTTGTGAGGACGGTGCAGGGCCAGGCAGAGTTTCATTCTATTGTACATCGGGTTGCTGTGAGTGGGAACCGACTCGATGACCCTCAACAACAATATACATACGTTCCTAAGAACAACAGATACCCTGCCATCGAGTCAAATGCAAGTCACAGGAATAGGATAGGGCACAGTAGAGTTGCCCCTGTGTATTTCTGTGATTGTGACTTTGTGTGGGAGTAGAACACCTCATTTTTCTCTCTCTGGATGGCTGTTGATTTTGAATTGCTGACATTAAAATTAGCAGCCCCATACATATATAGCCCCTTATCCACCAAGATGCTCTCTCTCTCTCTCTCTCTCTCTCTCTCTCTCTCTCTCTCTCTCTCCCTCTCTGTCCCTCTCCCTCTCCTGCACTCTCTCCCTCCCCCATCTCCCTTTCTTGTCATATATATACATATACATATATACACACATACATACACACATATAATATATAATCTTGAGGGTGGTGTATCCACAATGTTCATAGAAAAGTTAATTATAAGGTTTCATCTCACTTTTTGCATATATTATTAAGAGAGAGAGAGCAGTCCCTGGAAAAGATCATCATGTTACAGAAGAATAGCATTTTAAAATTTGAAGACACTCCAAAATCTGGCCTGACACAGTGATTGTAACAATGGGCTCAAGCCTAGGAACAATGGTGAATATAGCACAGGACCTCTAGTGTTTGATTCCATTAAACACAGCGTGGCAACGAGTCAGAATCAACTCACTGATATCAAACAACCAACACAACAGCAACATACAGGTTAAGATAACCAAAGGTAAGCATAATGTATATGTATGCATTAAAATCTACATTTAAATACATAAAAATAGATGCAGATAAGTTATAACCTTAGCCAATAGGAGGAATAATAGATATTGTTCAGCCATATAGTGTTCATTAGAATTATACTTCAAGTGCAAGAAAAATTTCTTGATCTTAAGTATTCTTTATCCTCATTTTTCTGGCTGGTACATTTATTGGCTCTTCTTAATCTTTACATTTTGGGGGGGGTCACCTTAAAATCTTCTGTGTTTCTATGTGACAAGATGCCAATACAAATGCTAATCATATAAAAGTTATAGGAAAACATGAAATAATTGGGAAATAAATATATATGTGCCTATGAAGTGTGCCTATGAAGAAAAATAGACTGAACAGTGATTGATTTAGGGTGTTTTATTAGATTTCCACCAAAAATATTCAGTCATGTTTTTAAATTACTACTGCAGTCAATCTCTAGTGTCCTTTGAGAAACTTCTTAGTGTGAAAGTGAGCATGGCCATGGCATGCGATAAAATACAGATATTCAAGCAATAGATATTACAGAGCATCCCACACTTTTCCGTGTTTAACCACTTTTCTATTTCTTCCTACTGAGATATCACCTAGTGCCTCTTGTCACATTGCAGTCTGAATAGAGGTAAGATATCGTGCCTTTATGCCTCTCCTATGAAACCCAACATAGGTGTTATCTTAGCCTGCATATATGGAGTGCAGTCACACACAGCTGATTTTTTAGAATCTAGTTTATAGTTTCCTTTTTATATTTTTATCATAATCTGGATTGTTGTGATATTAATTTAAGAATTTAAGTCACAGGCATATGGACTAAGAATATGACTACGTTGTTGGGCATTAGTTTTCATTTGAAAAACAAATGTGTGACTGCATCCCTCTGTCCGGACTGTTGACTTGTGGCTGCTGTGTTCTTGTCTTACTCTGCTCACTGAAGCAGATGACTTATTTAATTAATTAAGCAGCTGTTGTACCAGGGCAGCAGCTGCTTTGCATAATGTTTATTTGCTTTGCCATAATGTAATTTGAGAGGCCATTATGATTCCATTTTTAAAGCCAATTCCATACTCCTTTGTAGATTTTATGAACAATAGGCTTCTATCTTCGTCAGAGCTTGAAGTGCCAAAGCAAACCACATCAAATCATTACATACGCCTCTGTCTTTGTGTTTTATGAGGTCTGAGCAGAAGTGTATACTTTCTTGTGTTTTGAGTATTAACCATTCAATACAGCATTACATTTAAGCATTTACATTAGAATACAGAGTGTGTACCTTCTACATGCTTCTCCCAATTGTCTCCCTTTTCTTTCTGTTGTTTGACGCTTCTTTTGTGCCAGCTTACCTCCAATTCCAGATTTTGATGAAAAATCAGTCTGGTTGTTTAAAAGTTTATTGATGGAACAAGAGATTCTCTTGGAAGAGATAACACATGGAATAGACTTACCAGATGAGCAACCAGATGTGAGGAGGAGCTGGACAGAATGACCATTCCTTTCCTTGCTCTCTCGACTTTTCCTGGTGCCATTGTTTCCTGCTCTGTCTGATAAGCTGTGTTACAGACATACCCAGGAAGCCAGAATCTCCACAAAACTTGAATCAGACAAGAATTAAAACCCTAGTCCAATGAGTGAGTCCATCTAGATGAATGAGTGTGGACACCGTTGTTTTTCAGCTCAGCCTCGAACTGGCTCCTGAGAGAATGTGAGACCCTTCCACATTTTTACCTTGTTAAAAACTCCGAATAAGAGTACCTAACCATAACATGCCCTCATCTCTGTCCTACGAACACAGTGATTAACAATGAATGCATTTTATACTTCCAAAATGACCTGAAAACAAATTGATTGTTGTTGAGTAGATTCTAACTAATAATGAACCTGCATGGTGGAATGAAACTTCCTGCAGGATTTCCAGGACTGCCAATCTGTACCAAAGCAGATGGTCCCATCTTTCTTCCAACAGTGCCTTAGGAGATCGAACCTCCATCGTTAAGTTTCTCAAACAGCAGAACTCCTTTTTAGCTGGGAAATGTTTTCCAGTTTGCTTCACAACGGAATCTATCAGTGACAATTTTAACCTAGCTCCAGCTAATCTCAGACTGTGTGGGAAAAAGTTCATGGAAAAAAAAGAAATTTAAGGAAAATGGAAAGTTCTGTGAACTTTTTGAGGACTTGTAATACATTAGGGATAATTTCAATTCTTAAAATGTAGGGAGGCATCTTTAATGGATTTTCATTGCTGATAATGTTTCTATGTATGTCTGTAAATAAATAATGTATATTTGAGGGCAGTGATGGGTGGTAATAGGAGTTCTGCTGTCCTAGGGTAGCATGTGGGACTACCTTGTGGTCAACACTTCGAAAGTACCAGTTTTCTTTCTAGGAAGGCGAGGTATTCTAATCCACAAAGAATTAAATGTTCATGAAGAATCCTAATCCAGAAAACCCACAGGAATGCTCAACTCTCTCATGCAGGGTCACCCTGAGTCAGAATCAACTTCATGGCAGTGTATATGGAATGTTACTGGCGATAATGTTGACAAAGTAATGTCAACATACTCATGGGGATTGTTTTTATTATTTGATCTAGCAACTACTACAAATGATAGCTCGAACATCTTCACATCACTGTGGATTTGTCTTTTCACTGGTAATCTAATCATGTTTGCTGTTTATATTATGAAGTTCTATCAATAAATGTATCTTTTTCCTTCTGGCACTGTCCTCAGGAATAGTGTTTCCCAGTCAACCTAATAGATGAGTGATCTTACCTTGTGCTAATCTGAAAAACATCAGGAGAGACAAACATTCCCACAAGAGCAAAATGTATCAGGGGAAGAGCCTGAGGTGAAGATGGGAGTTATTATGCTATGCTTAGCCCCCATATTCCAGAACTGAAACATGGGTAGTGTTTATAAAGGTTTTTAGGTGAGAGGGGACAATATATTTTTTCATGAGAAAGGTGGTGATTCTCAGGAAAATAGGCCATTGTGGCAGGGTTCTCTTAATTAAGTGGCCACATAGCTGTGCCTTCAAGATGGATTCCTCTGTGAAGACTTCAGGTATTAAAGCAAACTTGTCTAATTGTCATGTGGCCCCAGTTCAGTGCCATCCTCACAATGGTTCCTGGATTTGAGCCTCTTGTTACAGCCACTCTGTCGATTCAGCTTATCGTAGACCTTCTTGTCTTTTGCTGCCGCTCCCTTTCACCAAGCATGATGGCGTTTCCAGGGACTGGTCTCTCCTAATATTAAGGGCAGAGTACCTGAGACCAAGTCTTGCCATCCGTGTCTGTAAGGAGCACTCTGCCCTTACTTTTCCCAAGACAAATCTGTTTGTCCTTTTAGCAGATGAATGCCCTTTCAATATTCTTCTACAACACCACACTTCAAATGCATCAACTGTCCTACGGTCGTCCTTATTCAATGTTCAACTTTCACATGAATAGGAAGCAAATGAAAATACTATGGCTTGGATCAGGTGTACCTAAATCCTTTGCTTTTCAGTACTCAAAAAAGGTCTTGTGCAGCAGATTTGAGGAAGGGACGTGCAGACACATCATCTTTCCATATATAGCCATAATGGTGTCAGGAAATATTTATCATTATGAGATTGACTAACTGATAAGTATATGATTCTTTAATTCTGTACACATCTTAAGGTATTTAACAGAGTCACCATTGTTTTTAAATGATATATAATATTCAATCATATGAATGTATCTGAATTTTTACTTCATTCCACTATAATCAGAGCTTTTCTTTTCATCTTTTTCTTTTGTAGAAATTGCTGCAATGAATATGAAAATGCATATATCTGTTCTCATTTTGTTCTTTATTTCTTTTTATTATTTTAATCATTATATTGGGGGATCATACAACTCTTATCAGCAGCATACATACAATCATTATAGGGAAAGTACATTTGTATATTTGTTGCCATTATCATTCTCAAAAAAATTGTTTTTACTTAAGCCCTTGGTATTAGCGCCTCATATTCACCCTCCTTCCCTGCTCATGTCTCCCTCAGGAACCATTGATAATTTAAAATTTTTTATTATTTTGTCATACTGTACTGTCTATTGTCTCCCTTCACCCTCTTCCCTTTTGTCTGTACTACAAAGAAGGGGTTATATTAGATCCTTGTAATTGGTTCTCCCATTCTACTCCACCTTCCTAGTGAAGGGATCATCTATCCTGAATTCCCCTGTTTCCAGTTCCTTTCTGTACCAGTGTGCATCCTCCAGTCTAGCTGGATTTGTAAGAAAGAATTGGGATCATGATGGGGGGGAGAGGATGCATTTAAGAACTTGAGGAAAGTTGTATATTTTATTGTTGATGTGCTGTACCCTGATTGTCTTATTCCGTCCCTGTGACCCTTCTGTAATGGGTGTCACTTTACCTACAGATGGATTTTGGGTTCCCAATCTGTACTCCCCCTCATTTATAGTGATGTAATTTTTAGTTTTTTAGTTTTTTGATGTCTGGTACCTGATCCTTTCAAAACCTCGTGGTCACCCAGGCTGATGTGCTTCTTCCATGTGAGCTTTGTTGCTTCTGTGCTAGATGGCCACTTGTTCACCTCTAGCAGTTAAGACCCCAGCCATTTTATCTTTTAATAGCCAGGCACCATCAGCTTTCTTCACCATTTTTGTGTATACATACATTTGTCTTAAGTGATTGTGTATGGAAGATGAGCATCATGGAGTGTCAATTTAATAGAACAAAATGTTCTTGCATTGGGGAAATACTTGAGTGGAGGCCCAATGTCCATCTGCTGCCTTAATACAAACTCTATAAGTATATGCACTTAGATCGACTTCATCATAAACATATAAATATATTTATCCATGTACATGCCTACATTTAGACCTCTATAAAGTTCTTTTGCCTCCCAGATCTTTCCTCTATTTCCTTTTACTTTTCTCTTATCCCACTAACATGTTCATCTTTCATGTGGGTTTCAGTAATTTCTCTGGTACATTGCTCTTGATCAGTCCTTGTCAGTTCTCACACATATACCTTGTCACTGGTTTTGCATCACTTTTTGTTGCCTTACTTCTATATTTCCTTAGTGGAGATACAAAGTAGAGATATTACAGGATCATAGTGGATTTGTTTTTGAAGTCATTTAAAGAAGTGTTATACTAACTTCTATACTGACAGTATAATTCTTCAATCTTACCAGCAAAGCATTTGCTTTCTAGTCTATCCACATCCTCTCCAGCATTTATTATGTGCTGTGACTGTGTTTTGCTTTAATTTTGTGAATATATGTTTTTCAGTATAAGTTGGTATCTCATTGTTTTTTCATTTATATTCTCCCTATTGCTAATGAATGTAAACATTTCTTCACATGCATACTGACTGTGTAGATATCACCTTTAGTAAATTGTCTATTCATGTATTTTTATCATTTTTGATTGGGTTTTTTTATTTTTATTATTAGGGTGTTGAGTTTTCTAGAGATATTTAAAATTAGCCCTCCAGCTAATCTGTCTTTGCTAAATATATTTTCCCAGTCTGTGCATTCTCATTTACTTTTTGAAGCACTTGGTAATATTTACCAGATAATGTCTAGTTCTAGTCTCAAGATTGTGGAAATTGGTACTTGTATCACCCATCAGTCTTTTAATTCCATGTGTCTTTGATTGTCATTATTCATTTTTCTTCCATACAAGGAGAGATCAATGGCTGCTTGTTCCATAGCTGCTCATGAACTGTTAAGACCCCAGGTTTTAGTCATCCATTTAAGATGCAGAACATTGTCTTTGTGGATTATGTTAGGCCAATTGTCCTTGGTGTCCCTTAAGACTGTGGTCTTGAGTGTTCAACCCCAGAAACATTCCCTCAAGGTGTCTTCTGTGTCTAAGAAGTTTTCACAAAGTTGTGCTTGTTATGTCACTCTAAACTTATTGATAAACTTGTAGCAAATTTGAATACCCAATGCACAACTATCTTCTCCTAAATCTATGTCTATTTGCATTTATATTTTATCTCTTCCTCCCCAAACTGCTCAGTCTACATGACTATAAACTGGAATACACACACACACACACACACACACACATATATATATATATATATATATATATATATATACACATATTTTTGAAATGGGGAAATATAATCCCAATAACAGAAGGCCAGAATTTCAATTAAAAGGATAGCATTGTGTATTTCTAAATCCTTATGATTTGTAAATGATGACTTTTTCATATGGAAAAGTTGTAAATAGGGGTTAAGCTTGTGTGGTTACCTTGAACAAGGAATTGTACAGTTATTTTTTTAATTTGAATTTGTTTCCAATTATGAAAGACAATTTCTAAAGTACTTTTAGAAAACTGTGATACATATTGCATTATATAGAATGCATATTTTTAAAAAAATTTGTCACATTCTTATTATGTTAAACTCAATATAAAATAACTTTATATTAACCTTCTCCTATGAAGAAATACTGTTTATAAGACCTTGAGATAATAATCAAGGGTAATATGTTTAAGGACAGAATGAAAGTAGGGGCTGAGCCCCGGTGGTGTAGTTGTTGTGCACGGGACTGCGGCCCACTGGGACGGAGGTTCAATTCCAGCAGTGGGGCTGGGCCTCCTACTCCCACCACCGGAGAGCAGTGATGCACCCCCCTTCCCCCCCCAAAAAAGAATGAAAGTATATAACTTGACTAACAGATCTGATGACCATAAATCATTTATACAATTTAATGATGAATCAAAACTGCTACATTTATTTCATAAGAAAAAACACTCACATTTGACTTTTAATAATGTTCAAAGTTTACCTTAAAATGAGGGGAGGATGCAAAGGAAAAAGGCTTTAAAGATTTAATTGAAAATATTCTACAACATGTATACATTCTTGACATAATATAATTGATTTTTTCATGCTTTTGAATTTCCTTGCATCTTTTCTTTGACTATTTTACTTTGTTCTTTATAGACTGTCAGTTGAAAGGTTTTGAACTTGGTCTTAATATCTGTGAAAATTTCAAAACTATATATTTACATATTGCCTTAGTTGTAGCTAATAGGTTATAACCCATCTAAATATAATTGGACTGTGAGTAGAAAATTGGATTACCTCTGTATAGTCTATGGAAATTCTGATGCGGAAATCAAATTAAATTCTTTTGGTTCAGACATCTTTGTATTCTAAAAACAGTTGATGTGTGGCTGTGCATTTGTGGGCAAAGAATTTTCAATTTAGTTTGGACGCAGAGTGCATTTTTTCAGTCTTCTCTTTCTCAACATTGACAGAACTTTTTTTATCAACATATGCTCTGAATTTCCTGGGTTGTGGTATTACTAATAGAATAAGGGATTCTGTACTAGTACCTTAAAAGTTTCAGGCTGAGCCCCGGTGGCGTAGTGGTTGTCCACGGGACTGCGGCCCACTGGGATGGAGGTTCGATTCCAGCAGTGGGGCTGGGCCTCCTACTCCCACCACCAGAGAGCAGTGATGCCCACCCCCCCCAAAAAAAACAAAAAAAAAGTTTCAACCTTAAGAGTCTTAAAGCCTGAAGAACCATCTAGATTTTCTCCTTGACCAGTATTCTATTGCCAAAGGTGGGAGGTTAACAGAGTGGTTCAATAGCTAATTCAAAGGTACTGAATGGGGCTGAGCCCTGGTGGCAGCGGGTTGTGCACGGGACAGCGGCTCACTGGCTTGGAGGTTCAAATCCGGCAGCAGCTCTCCAGGAGCAAGGCTGGGCCTCCTACTCCCACCACCAGAGGACAGTGATGCCCACCCACCCCCCAAAAATAAAAAAAAGGTATTGAATCTGTTGAAGTGTAATTGTTTGTATATTTAACATGCATATAAATATCCTAAAGGATATCTGAAGATAAGAGAATAACATTCATTCTTAGTAATATCCTTATATTTCTATGCTATCTAATTAGCATATCTAATTATCTTTTCTTATTTTCTTTTCATTATTATATTTTCAAGTGCCCGGTAACACCTTTCATGAATAGAAAAAGTATCATTATCTTTTTAAAAGCAAAATTTACTCATATATATTTAGTCTTATGTCAGAATGTTTCACAGATATCTGAAATTTGATGAGGTTCTGTTTCTATGATTTGTTTTAGGTCAGCACTTTTTTTTCTCCTTTTTTGTTTTTTCTTGGGGGGGCATCACTGCCCTCTGGTGGTGGGAGTAGGAGGCCCAGCCTTTGCTCCTGCGGAGCTGGAATTGAACCTCCATCCTAGTGGGCCACAGTCCCGCACGCAACCACTACGCCCTGGGGCTCAGCCCGGTCAGCACTTTCAAAAGTAAGACATCTTATTTAAAAATGTTTCTTTCATGATTGACTTATATTATCACTACTTTATAAATCTGCACTTTATTTGTAATTGGGATTTGGAATAATTACACACACACACATATATACACATAGTGATGATATTTAAATACAGACAAATTTTAAAATTACACTGATCATAAAATGTTCTCTCAAGTAATGAAGAATAGTGGGGCCACATACAAATTTTGTTGGTTGCAATCATTGCTTTGCAGAAGACTCTCAATCATCTCAAATATCTCAGAAAAAGATAGCATTTATAATTAATGTGGTAGTTACACAATCTGGGGTCAACTTGTGAAGGGGTGGGGTCTAAAGCATCTTATTGTATTGCCTCATAGAAAACCTTGAGACTTGACTGAAAGAGAACAGATACATTGGAAGGCAAACAACGTGCATCAATTGCTCACCACATGGCACCCAAATTTTGTTTTCTTCTAAATTAATCTTTAGGTTAACTCTAGGCCAACATTCCTAAAACTTTATGGGATCAGAAATAAACTAAGAATCATGTTCAATGCACATTGTATTTCAGTGTGTAAGAGATGGGACTGAAATTATGAATTTGTAGTCAACTACCAGATGATGCTAAGTACTGCTCATCTGTAGAGTACCCGATGAGGTATTGTTTTAGTCAGCAGCTGTAACTCGCATCTGACTTATGGTGATCACAGGAACAAAACACTGTCTGGTTCTACACTATCCTGATGATCAGGTGGAAATCAAGCCATTGCAACTAGAGGGTTTCCATTGATTTTTGAAAGTATAAAGCCGGGCTTTTCTTCCTAGTTTGCATCAGTCTGGATGCTACAGTGCAACTTGTTCAGGATCATAGCAACATGCGACTGATAAATGGATGAGCTTTGCACGAAGTGCATTAGATAGGACTTGATACTATTTCTCCTTTATGGAGATTTAGAAATTTACCACTGAATCGCCAACATCCTCTGATTAGCACTAGTTACATACAATTCTGTGGTTGTTGTTGTTGTTGTTGTTATTGTTGTTAGAGGCTATCCCATCAGTTCTGGCCTACAGTGGCTCTATGAAGAATGAAACACCGCATGACCCTGCACCATCCTGACAGTTGCTCCCATACACTTTGTCAATCTATGCCCTTGAGGGATTTCCTCATTTTTGGCTTCTCTACTTTTCCAAGCTTGATGTCCTTCATCAGGAACTGGTCTCCTTTAACAAGAGGCCCAAAGTATGTAAGATGACAGCTGGCCATCCTTGACTCTAGGGACCTCTCTGGTCATATTCCTTTGGACACAAATTGATTTGTTCTTTTAGTAGTCCAGCGTCCTTTTGATTTTCTTCTCCAGCACCACAATTTGAGTACATTGATTCTTCTTAGATATTTTTGTACATTGCTTATGATTTATGGTCACACTGATACAGGAGATCGAAGGATGCATTCATTGTATCATATCAAACTGCTATAGAAAAGTTTTTCCTTATCTGTTTGTTCTGTGGGATGTCTATTGCAATTTGAATGTTCTTGCCAGCATCAAAATTTGATTGTATAGATTCTTCTTTGGTCCTCTTTATTCAATTCTCAACTTTCACATGCTTATAAGATGATGGAAAATACCATAAATTAAGTGAGGTATATCTTAGTCGTCAAAGTAAAGTTCTTGTTTTTCCACACTTTAAAGAAGTCTTGTGCAGCATTTTGATACGATGAAATGAATGTATCCTTCGGTCTCCTGACTGGACCATCCAAGAGCATTGCTTGAGGATTCAAGCAAAGTGAAGTCCTTCACAAATTCACTCATTTCTGTATTTATCAAGGTGTTCCCTATTGGTCAGGTGTGAGGGTTTTTGTGTTCTTCACATTATGTGCAATCCATATTGAAGGCTGAAACCCTTGAGCGTCATCAGGGAGTCTTTCACACCCTCCTCACACTCAGCAAGCAAAGTGGTGTCACCTGTGTGTGGCCGGTTGTTAATAAGCCTTCCTCCAATCCGGCTGTCTCATTTTCCTTTATTTCCCCCTGCTTCTCTGTGTCTTTGCTCATCATGCATCCGCATATATGAAATATTTCCAAGGGAAGCTTGTGAGAATGCCTTTGTATTTATTAAAAGTAAGCTCAGCCATTTTTAAAGTTTGTTCAAATATAAAAGTGTGTTGACCCAAGTGTTTGCAGAGGTCAGTTTTCCTGTTTAAAAACCAAAGTGTGAAGTATTAATTATTAATACATTTGTGATTAGAGAGTCAGCTATTTTATTGAAGGTATTTGAATCATATATTTAAGTTGAACTTTCTGCCTCTCTATTAATGTCTGCTTAAATATGCCTTGAAAATGTGATCCTGTAGGTCAGGATAGACTTGTCTCTGAGAGCTTCCAAGACTATAACCATCCGTGGGAGTAGAAAATCGGTCTTTTTCTCTTGCAGCTGATTGGGGGTTTCAGTGTGCTGACCTCTGGCTGGCAACTGAATGCATAACCACTCTTCAAGGAGTGACCCTGTGTACCTGCATTGCGAAATGAAACTCCTCGCCTTCAACACCATCACGGTGCATTCAAGCCTTGGAGCTGATGTGTCAGTCTGTTTTATCTTACGTGCTCCTCCCTTTGGGCCTACCCTGTTACCTCCCTTTTGTTTCCTTCTGATGAAGTACCCAATGCAAGGGTCCTAAGAGTGGTCTCCTATGCATTGATGCACACTTCTTTTGTACCTTTGAGGTTTTTCTTTTTTTTTTTTTTTACTTTTTTTTGTGGGCATCATTGCCCTCTTATAGGAGTAGGAGGCCCAGCCTCATTCCTGGAGAGCTGTTGCTCAATTTGAACTGCCAACTCAGTGGGCCGCAGGCCCGCACACAACTACTATGCCACCAGGGATCAGCCCCCTTTAAGGTTTTTCTAAAGAACATTCCTGGGCACTTTTACTTAAATTTTAAACACCAGCTTAAAAATAAATACTATGCAAAGGAGGGAAAAATCTAAATTTCTATCCCAAGAGAGTAACTCTAAGAATATGCTACCTTCAGTTACATTAAAAACCACCCCCGATCCCACCTCTCAACAATCCTGCAACCATGAAGTAAATTCCATCTCAGAGACATGTTTTTCAAACTGTGAGTCACAACCCTTTTGGGGTCAAACAACCCTTTCACAGGGGTCACCTAAGACCATCAGAAAACACATATTTCTGATGGTATCAGGAACTGGGACGCAGCTCCTCTATCTCAACCTTGGCACTGAAGTTGGTTTTGTATGTATACTGTCACAAAATGTAGCAATGGAGTTTACTGTTCTTACATTAAGACGGTTACCATGCTACACCATGCTTCAAGGCAAATTTTCATTTATGTGTAATTAGAAATAAATATTTCACAATATAGAATTACATATTGTTTTTGTGATTAATCATTACGCTTTCATTAGGTTCACTTTGTAACAATGCAAATACATACTGCATATCAGATATTTACATTATGATTCATAACAGTAGCCAAAATACTGTTATGAAGTAGCAACAAAATAATTTTAGATTTGGGGACACCACTCCATGAGGAAGCGTATTAAGGGGTTGCAGCATTAGGAAGGTTGAGAACCACTGTTCTAGATGGCAGAGTAGATCTGTCCCATGTTTGACAAGGCTGCAATTTATATGAAAGTAGTCTGCTCTTAATGTTATTTCAATACAGTTGGCATTTTTGAACCACTAACCTTTCAATAGAAAGGCAAGTGTTTAACTTTGGCACCAATAGGACTCCTTAGTTGCATTTAATGTAGCTATTTCCCGTCAAGAACTAACAGAATAAAGAGAGTTTAGTATTTCTCAGAGATTAATGTAAAAAGAAAATGTGACATAACTTTTTAAAGGACCATTCAATTATTCATAAATCATGGCCAAACTCATAAGCCACCTGTTAAAAATGAGATGTTGTCAACCTGCAAAAAACATAGAATCATTAGATGGATTTTTTTCTTTCTCAATTAAGTCTAGTAATCTGACTTTGAGGAATTTTTAAAAATAAGTCAATATTGATTCTCTGGTTAGCTTTTAAATTACTTCCCTGTGTCTGATCCACTGGACCATTACAAGGAAAAATGCTTAATCACATGACTAAGCAATTTGTATCCTGTAAGTTGGCTCCCTCCAGTTTTTCCCCTCTTCATCTTCATTTGGGAGTCCAGCCACAAAATGATAACCAGAGAAGATTTTCCCATTTGTTTTCTCCCATCACATAGCCTGTCAAAATACTGCCTCAAAAATTATATACTTTTTACACAGAAGAGAAAGAGGAATTGACAATATAATTGTCTTCACTTGAAAAGATGCGCTTGCTCTTATTTGCAAAATATTCTCTACATAAGTGCTAGTGCCTATAGAAACTATAAACTCAATGTATTTATGAAAAAGGACAAAAGAGCCTTGTCCCATTAGTGTTTAAATGTAGTGGTTGCATTTGCTTTATGTAAGAGGTTGGCCATCCTAATAACACACTGCAAGAAGAAGTAGAGACAACTGTTGTGAGTTGTCCACTGTGCCTCATGTGACTAACATGGCTCAGGGCAACAATTGGCTGCGAGCATTTTCAATGGCTGGATTGATTGAAGTCAATGGCTACTCTTTCCTTTACAAGAACTTCCAGGTGGATTGGAAGAGTTACTATTTTGATAAGAAACAAGTACATTGGCCATTTTCAAAATCCTGTGACTCAAAACATTAAAAAGGAAAGAAAATGTTGCGTGGGTATGCACCCTTGAATTGGTTCCAATTCATAGCAACCCTATGTAAATAGAAGGTTTTATTTTTGTAAGAGCAAGAGAAAGTGTTACCAACATGTTATGCTTTTTTTTTTTTGGGGGGGGGGGTGTATCACTCCCTCTGGTGGTCATGGCCACCACCCAGTGCTATTCCTGAGAGCCGCCGCTGGATTTGAACCGCCAAGCCCGCGGGCCGCAGTCCTGCACTCAACCACTTACGCCACCAGGGCTCAGCCCACTAACATGTTTAAACAAATGCATACAAACATTCAATCAAGGCTGCTGATATCCAAAATGAAATTACCCACAAAATAAAAGTTTTAAATAGTTAAAATAGCTAGATGTACCCAGAGTCACGGTGTTAGCCCAGATAGACTATAGAAACAAATTCAGAAATCCTCATATGTGCATAAGAAAGAGTTTTATATACAAGAGCAACTGTACATTAAGAAAACATCCAAACCCAGTCCAGTCCAAGCCCACAAATTTGATGTGTCTGATACTAGTTTATAAAGTCTCCTTCAGGGTCATGAGGCACATGCAAAAATGTCAAATGCAGGGCAATCACAGGGTAAGAAAGTCTTAGTATCCATTGGCATGGTAAGAATCTCAGTGCTGGCAGGGACCTCCCTGTGGCTTCTCAAGCATCTCAGCACTGGCAGGACTCTCTATGTGGCTTTCTGGCTTCAGAGGTCTGGTTCCATCAGGGTAAACCCATGTGGCTTCTCCTCTAGGAGATCTCACAGGGAATCAACCTTGTGTCTTGTTGTAGAGCATCTCCAAGAGATGGGATATTTTCTTAGTGTCCAATTGTTCTTGTATATAAAACTCTTTTTTACACACATATGAAGGTTTATGAATTTGATATCTCTAATTGAACTGGACTAACACAGTCACTAAGTTTTCTATCTTCTAAATTGGTTAAATTTATGTAAACCAAAACATTTAAAAATAAAATCCATCTCCAAATTGAATATATAATATGTTTAAAAATTTTACAGAAATATTTAAGAAGTATATTACAAATGCATTTTATTCTGAGGATTCACATTTCATATATCCCCAGTGAATCTTCTTTATTGGTTATTTCTTTAATGAGGTACTTGTAACAATACAGTTATGAAATCCAAGGTCACTAATTGATAACTAATAATTTTAAACTGGTACACAATCTACAAGTGAAGATGGCATTTTCTCCAAACAATCTCATGTGATGGTTGGATTGAAATAAATATAGTTTTAACAAAAAAGTTATAGGGATATTTGGGAAGGAATGTTATACGTTATGTGATCATAGTCACTTTTTGGCCTGAAATACCAAATTTGCATGCTATTTTTTCTTATAATTTTTTTCTATTGGTGAGAAAATCTGCAAAATGAATGAGAGCTTATAATTCTTACCATAACACCTATAAGTGGGTGGGAGCAATATATCCACAGTCTGGGTGTATTTGCTATATTGCTCAATGTTTTTCAGGAAATTCACATATCATTGTAGTTTTCACTTATAGCAACCCGTTAATGAACAGAATTCATGTCTGGTAGGGCTGTTTCAATGTTATTGTGCTACAACTGTTGCTTCCTGATAACATACTTGCTATTTCCATATAATTATTCGCTGAGAAACTTTTCCTATATCTCTTATCCACAGACTGTGTTAAGTGTTTCTCACATTTTAGCTTTTAATATGCTTAACAGTTAGCTACTAAGGAATTTTTATGCTTCCTAATGTAAATTTCTACTTATTCTCTATCCCTTCTACTAAATTATGAGATCCTTGACGAATTTTTCATATTCTTTTCTCTACATGTGCTCACACAAGGACTTTTTAGATAAATTTAATAAAATATTAGCATTCTAACTTCCTGGAGATTATAGTGTTGCTTGCACAAGTTAAGCAGCTTGTGCAGTGTTTCAGATAATTTGGGCATGTGTGTCTACATTTATATCCTGTTCATGTCTTATTGCTCTGATGCCAGTTGTCTCCTATTCTTTCTGTGTGTATACTTGTATATGTGTCTGTGTTTGTATAGATTGAGGACATTCTTGTAATTTCCTAGACTATTTTCCCAATCATTGAATGATGTCCATACTCAAGTATTGGTGAGATATCTTTTTTATTAATTTCTACACAATTTTCATATGTTCATAAATCACTTGTTGTATATGTTGGTATTTTTAAATGCTATAGAGTGAGTTCCAAGTTATAGAGAATGCATGCATAGCACAGTAAAATATCGCCCTGTCCTGTGCCATACCCACAGATGCTTTTATGTTTGAACATGTGGTTACAGCCATAGTGTCACCCATCTCCTTGGCAGTCTCTGTCTGACCACCCCCTCAAGACAGCAAGCATAATGTTGTTTCTCATGTACTGGTCACCCCTAACACATCCAAATTGCTTGAGTTGAAGTCTTGCCATCCTCACTGTGAAGGAGTCTTCAGATAATGTTGTTGTTGTTTTCCATAAAATTCATAGTATTTCCAGTATTCTTTTTTTGTATTTCCAGTATTCTTTGGCAATATCATAACTCAAAGGAATCAGTTCTTCTGCTATCTTTCTTCTTCACTGTCCAACTTTCACAAGCATGTGAAGCCATTGAAAACACCATGAAGTGGGGCAGGTGTCAAAATGGTATACTTGCTCATCAATTCTTTCAAGAGATATAGTTATGTGTAGATAGAGCAGATCTTAGAGTCAATTTTCTAAGGGTTTGTTATGTAAATTAATTTAAAGACAGAAGTTGTTCCATAAAATACAGTGTGTATGTGACTTCCAATTATAAAAGCATTGGGGGAGAAGATGAGCCAATCAGGTCACAGTGTAGCAATCATGAAATATGCATCTTTCCTCTAGTTCTCAAATACTTCCACTCTCCCATGATCTTGATCTGAATTCTACCTTACAAATCCACTTGGACCAGAGGATGTACTCTTATACATATAGGAACCAGAAACATGGGTTTTCCAGGGTGATAATCCCCTTAGAATCAGTGGGGAGAGTGGTGACATTGGGTGAATGAAGGGAGGGTGGAGTAGAGAGGGGGAACCAGTTATAAGGGTCTACATATAACTTGCTCTCTAGGGTGTGGATAATGCCGAAGTGAGCAAAGGAAAACCTTCAGACAGTGTTCAACAAGACAAAATTATAATAGTTTATAAATTATTAAGGGCCCATGAAGGAGGGTGAGTGGGGAGAGGGTGAAAAAAGGAGGAGCCAGTACTGGGGGCTTAAGTGGAAAGAAAATGTTTTGAGAATGATGATGACATCAAAGGTACAAATGTGCTTTGCATATAATGGATGTAAGGATGGACTGTGCTAAGAGTTGTATGAGCCCCCAATAAAATGATTTCTAAAAAAGTGTTTTTAACTTAATTCAGTCTTCATGCATCAGAAATTAGACATTATAATCAATCATCTCAGAGTTTGAAACTTAGGCAATCTTTATGTTGTATATTATAAATCTACTTATTTTCTATTTTTCCAATTAGAGACTGAGATACTAAAAGATACTATCCATTTTACAGTAAAATTCACTCCACAGAGACTGTTTCTACAAGATTTGTGTTCTTCTCTTGTTTCTGGCCAGTGTTGTTTCTCCATACACAGAGAAGCTGAGGTGAATGCTGACAATATTGTTGTGGCTGTAATCCCACATCGTAGTGCATACTGTTGGAATTCAATAAGGGGCATTGAGGTTTATCAGAGTTTGCTCAGAAGTCCTGGGTGACAAAAACTAGGAGTGAGAGTGAATTGAGACTATATGAAGGATATTTTCAAAATGATAATTAGTGAGAAGATTACTTAAGCAGATAAATAATCTGATTTTTCTATGGCAAAGGACTGTCTGGGAATCAATAGTCATACACATTTTGCTGCACGTTCACCACAGGTTCAAACAATTAGTTAGCTATGACTACAATACTTCTATGTATTTGAAAATCTAGTGTTCAACAAGTTATACAGCTATCATTTATTCTTACTCAAACATCTAAAGAAATGCTTACGTTTGACGGGTCCAGCTGACCAGCTTAAGCTGTATCTTGTGATCATTAGTACCACATTGGCTCCAGGTTTGTCTCATTTATCTGGGACCAGAAGACAACCTTGTCAATGGCAGACGTTCAAGAGACAAACTGAAGCCCAGTGGAGTAGCTCCTGCTTGAATTATGTCTGTAAAATTCCAAGAACCAAGGGCAGTCATCTATAGAGACAAAAGTCAGAGAGATGAAAATATACACTTAGCCTCTCATGAGATAAAATCAAAACTATCAGACAAAGAGCAAAGTCCAGGGTAAAAAGTATTAAAACAGATAATGTAATTCACTACAGTGAGAAATCAACCGCTTTCATAATGAACTTGGATGAGCTTCATTTAACATTTTCTACTTGCTCTCCTTCCCTCTCTTACTTTACTTTCCCCCTCCCTGCTGCTTCTCTGGAACTGTGTCCAAATTCCCAAACTGTATGTAAACATTATTCTGAAACTTTTGCATACACTTTCTGGGTTTTTTTTTGGTGGGGGGATAGGCTAAATATTTTGGAATATGGAATTAAAAACAGAACTCAGAATGAAATTTTGGAATTGGATTTTACAACTGTAGAAACCCCAAAAGGATTGGTAAGTAAGGTGGTGATAGCCATCAGTTGACAGCGGTATGTCATTAATAACACATTCATCTGTGTTTAATAAAGGTAAGGCAGAACAAGAAATTGACCATACTGGAATAAAGTGCCTGCTTAACATGATAGCTATGATGATACAAGAGATTGTGACTTTTGCTGATGTCATTGCAAGTTTTGAAGAAACAAAATAACAGACAAAGTGCAGCTGATAGCCAATTTATGGCATACAGTGAAACTTGGAGATCTTTTCTTAGAGCTTTAAATAAAAATAAAATTAAGACTATTGTGGGCTGAGCCCCAGTGGCATAGTGGTTGTGTGCAGGATTGCGACCTACAGGGTTGGCGGTTCAAATCTAGCAGCAGCTCTCCAGGTGCAAGTCTGGGTTTCCTAGTCCCACCAGGGCAGTGATGCACCACCCAAAAAATAAAAATAAAAGACTATTGTAAGACTATAAAGAAGAATAGGCACATTCCAACTGTGCCTATATAAAAGCCAAAATCTGAATCTATAAAAATTCCATTTCTGTGAATAAAGTTACATGTGCAGTTCGATATGAAAATCAAGACCTAGATAGGCTAGACATGAAACTCATACTTTGGCTGGTTGTTGATGGGCTGTCTCTGAATTATGGAGACTTAAAAATGAAACCTTGTTCTGTGTTACCTTCATGACTGTACGAGGCTAGGTTGTCTAGGGAAACAAAACCAGTCACATTCATATATGTGTAAGAAAGAATACAAGAAGAAGTATTTTGGTATCATTCTCTCCTTTGGATTTGGGTTTTATTATTTGCAATCGTTGAGTCACATAAGTTATATACTTCTTTGTGTGAACTAAGTTGATATTTCACCTAGATGGCTTCTTGGTTAAAGACAGACTTTAAAACCCCAGAAGCAATTCCTCCCCTAGCTGGACAATGTCTAGTGTGTTCATCGCCCTTTGCTACAGCAAGTCCTTGTGCTGCTTGATGAACTTAATCCCATGGGAAATGCCAGGAAAAGAGTCAAAGATAAATACCATATCCATCGCCTGCATCTCTTCCCCCTGAGTGTTCTTCGATCCAGCACTTGCAAAAGTTCTATCTGCAAAGACACCTGCGAGAGGAAGCAATCCATGCTGTTATCATCGGGCTGTGGCAGATTGCTGCTCCCTCTTGCATCTTATTCACTTACCCTTCACTTTTTTTAAGGATCCCTTTCTCCCATCCCAATAAAATATGAGTATGAAAATTATTTATCTCTGGCATTTCTCTGTGGAACACGGAAAAGATAATATTCCATCCTAAGCGATTTCCATAATTTTGCATTCTCTCCACTCTGTTTCGTGATTTTATATTTCGACAGCTAAAAATTCAATAAATCAAAAGTGTTTGAGGAAGGCAACCCAATAAGCCACATACCCCCGCTTTGTCCCGGCAGCATGTGTTGCTGCTCTATTGATTTTCAGTGTTTCAGTATGACAGGATGAGTACCCAGCAGAGCATTACTTGGCAAAAGGCAAACACTGAAGCAGTACTTCCCCCCCAGCGAGTCAAGATCAACATATGCATAGACTCTCTGGTCAAGACCCAGTCAAAACACTCTTTTACATGAAAACCTAAAGTACCGCACTGTGAAATATGATTTGAAGAAGAAGAAACAAACTATTTTTTTTATTTCAATAAAATTCATTTCCTCTGACAGAGTTGAAAGAAAAAATTAAAAATAAGGACACCTTACTAAGTTAATGATCTATTTGCACCACAGGGACAAATATTCTATTTTATCAAAAGTGGAAGTGTCCATGGGTTTCCACATTTAGATATTGGAAGTCATGGTCGGTATGATGTCTACAGGAAAATCCTACCTCACTGGTCTATACTTTGTTAAAGAAACATTCTAGAAATGTGCAAAGTTGACCACTCAACTCTCAAAAGAAAAAGGAAAAGAAATCTATAGAGAGCTTCACATTTTGCCTTCAGAGTCTAAGGAAAAGAATTCAAACATGTACAAGACTGAACATCAAATTTCTCAACAGTTATAATTTTTAGTGCTTGGTAATGACCATATTAGGGATAAAGGGGGTTGCCCCCAGTGAATGGCCTAAGCTAAACAAACAATAGTTGGCGCCACCACAACAAAGGTGTTTGAAAGAAGTCAGGCTCATTGTAGATGTCTATGGGGACGGTCTGGAGCTGGCCGCGCACAGACCAAGGTAATCCAGACACAGGTGGAGGTCAACGTAGGCACACGCTAGGCACCAGTGATGACACTTCACAGATGCACCTGAACTCAACCACTAAAACTAGCCAAGACTCCACCCCCCCAACCCTGACCCCCAGCCCAGTGTGGGAGAAAGAAGAGGGTGAATAGCACAGACTGAGGGCAGGCTTCTTGCTTTCAGGTGCTTTCTTGCAGGTTAGAGGTTGGAATCTCTCTTGTGTGCACAGGATGCTTGCCCACATCCTCTCAGGCATCACACTTTTAACTTTTTTTTTTTTTTTTAGTTTTGATTCCAGGACATCTCCTTTCTTTCTCAATATTCAATATTCATTTTTCATATGTTTTTCATGTTTCCCTGAAGCAACCATTTTCAGGAGCTTAAAAAAGGCTTAGCAAGTGTATGAAGAATCAAGACATTCTGAGGCTGGCTTTGCTTCCCGAATTCCCACCCCCACAGCTTGCCCCAGGAGTTTCTGCATAAAATTCTTTTGTCATGCCCTATGACTTCCAAAAACATACCTTTCTTTTGGTAACATCAAAGCCCGGCATTCTGACAACAGTAATGTTACTGATAATTCCCCTCGTTTAGTTCAGTAGGACCCAGAACCTTGACTTTCTTTCTTGATCAGAGCTCTGCCAATGCTGCCTCTAGTTTCTGCAATTCTTTGTTTGCTAGCATTCTCACGACTGGCCATTCATTTGGGTGCTGATTTAAAACATAACAAAGCAAACAAGAACGTCTCCATTTACTCATGTGCAGCACTTAGTTCTCCAATAGAAAAAATGGGCATAAGACACCTGAAAGAAATATTTCTATGGCAATAGCAAGTCAGAGGAGCCATCATTCACTGATCACAGTTTGCTAAAGGAATTACATCTGTCCATTCTCTCGCTTTATAATACTCGGACTCACCCAGATCTCATTTAAATCCAACCCTTCTAAATGTTTTTGAAATGTTAGTTCTTATTTTCTCAAGGAATTTCTTCCTACAATTCCACCCTCTTTTTGACCTAATGATGATTTCCTGTAGGGTAGTGCTGCTGTTCTATACCTTGAAGCTGGTTCCAACTAATAGCAGCTCTTTATGCATGGAACAAAATTCTGTCCAATCAAGCAGCATCTCATAATAGATGCTATGTTTGTGAACATTTTGCCACTGTATGTCCATTCATCTCCTTGAGTGTCTTTTACTTTTTTGTTGTTGATCACTTCCCTAATCCTCGGTAGGTATAAGAGCTGCATGAAAGTCCCTTCCCTGGTATCACCTCCCTTCTGGTTGCATGTCTAAAGAGAGGGAGATGAGAGTTTGCTATTCTCTCTTCTAAAAGCTATTGTGCCCATATTTCTTCAATATATGAATTACCATATTTTTCAGATCAAAAGGCACACCTGACCATAAGACACACCCAGTTCATAGAGCAGGAAAACAAAATAAAAAACAAAACAAAACAAATATTCTGATCCAAATAGTTCCAGTATACTAAGGAGGGTTCTGGGAATCTCTGCCATCTATCTGCCTCCACCTTTGTTTTGTGGAGCTGTGCTGAGAGCGACAGAAGCCCAGTGACGCAGCCATCACCATTGAGTCCACACAATTCTGCCACCATTGGCCTGTGATCTTCCTGCATTCTGCATCACTGCTCTTAGCTGCATGGATCTGATGAGGGGCCTCGGATTTATGGACTTGGATTGGACTGGCCTGGGATGTTTTCTTGATGCATGATTACTTCTTGATATAAAGCTATTTGTTACACATATGTGATTGTCTCTTGATTTGTTTCTTGGATCAACGAGGCCCAATACCACAAGTAAGTGTTTCAGTTTTCTTTTATTTCAGCAAGTGAGGTTCTGTCATCTGAAAATCACAGGCTATTAATAACCCTTCATCTAATCCAATGCTGTATTATACTTCACAGAGTATAGCTTCTCATATTATTTGATCAGCAAGGAGATTGAATAAATATAGTTAACGAATCTGGTTGCACAACTTTCTTGCTTTTAAAGCAGGCAATATATCCTTGTTCAATTTGAATAATTGCAGTTTGGTCTGTGTACAAGTTTCCCAGGAACACAATGAAATTTTCTGGAATATACGTACTCCTCAATGTTTCAAATGGTTTCTTATTCTCTAATAGTAAAATGACATGGCAAATTCAATAAAGCACAAGCTAATGTCTTTTGGGTATTCTCTGCATTAGGCAAGATACATTACACATCCACAGTAGTATCCTTCTAATGTCTTCTTTTAAATTCTGCTTGAATGTCTTGCACCTTGCAAATCAAACTTGTTTTTTAAAAATCTTCAGAAAAAAATATTGTTAAAAATTCCTACATTCTCATGGGTCACCTTTCTTTTGAATTATGAATCTCCTTTAGTCAATTGTTCAGGTTGTTGTCCTGAATTTTTTGGCATAGACAAGTGAGTGTTTCCAGCAACTCATCAGTTTGTTTCATATTTCATAATTCCTGGAGCCTTGTTTTTCACTAAGGCCTTTTGTACAGCTTCACCTTCATCCTTCAGCACTAGTAGTTCTTAATCGCTATGCTATCTCTTGAAATGGTTGAATGTTAAACAATTATTTTTGGTTCAATGACTCTGTGTGTTCTTCCCATCTTATTTTCTTTTTCTTTTTTTGTGGGCATCACTGCTCTCCGGTGGTGGGAGTAGGAGGCCCAGCCCCACTGCTGGAATTGAACCTCCATCCCAGGGGGCCGCTGTCCTGCGCACAACCACTACGCCACCGGGGCTCAGCCCTAATTTTTTTCTTTTTTTTACCCATCTTATTTTCATAATCCCTGCATCATTCAATCTTAGGGTGATGGAATCCTTCAATAATATTACAGCTCAAGATTTTATTTATTTTTATTTTGGCATATAGTACATTGATAACCTCTTCCCTTTTTTACTTTCTGGCTTCAGGTCTTTCACAGGTTTCACATTCTGGTCATTAGTGGATGTTGGAGGCTGTTTCTCATTTTGAATTGTGACCTACCAGGAAATGAAGGTCCCGAACTTTGCTCTAACTTGATATTAAGTCAACTTTCCCATAGTCTTATTTTGAGTGTCCTCCAACCGGAATGGCTCTTCTTCTTGCATTGGAGAGTGCAAGTCTAGTCTATTCGGCTAGTCATAAGTCTGAGGCCTTATTCCCTCAGTAATAAACCACTGATTCCTTCTTCCTCGACTGCTCTTTGGTAAGGAAACTCTCTAGAAACTTATTCACCTTAAGTGGTTCTTCTGACATTTGAAATACTTGTGCCATACTTTCCAGAATCACAAAAAGTTCAAGTCACCACAGCACAATACGCAGACAAAACAGCAAGGATAAAAAATTCTTCGACTGTAATAGAAAATCTAATATCTGTGTGTGCTATTGGAGGGTCAGGCAAAAGGAGAAATATCCTAAGATTTCTAAAAGTTTATGTAGATAGTTAAATATTATCTGATTGTATAGAAAACAATCATTCTAATGACAAGAAAAGACAAGTCAACCCTGGAGTTTGGAGTGGGGGTGATGGAGGGTGAGGGGGTGTGATGACACAAGAAAATTGAGACTGACATACCAGAAAGAAAAAAAAGTTCAAAAATGAACCCCTAATTAGACTTGAAACCACTGAGACAGGATTGATGTTAATTTTTAAGAAAACAATGTAACACAGAATTTCTCTTCAGAATTGATAGAGACCAAAAGCAAGTGTCATGATATTTTCCATTCTGAACAAATAGTAACATATATCGAGAAAATGGCATCTACTTCAGAAATGGAGTAGTTAGCACATTTTTCAGGAAGAACAAGTGGAAAAATTTGGTGCTAGCAGAGCTATCTTTAAGAATGACTAAAAAAATGCTATAAACAGAAAGCAAATCATAAACATTTTTTAGAACTTTGGAGATTCTATACCTCACTCAAGCTGATAAAATAATTTCACCAGGCTATGCAGACGTTTAGTGTTTGTGTATGTAAAAACTTCAGCAACATTAACGAGGTGTGTCAATATTGTTATAGCATGCCTTCTGGTCAGTCCTCACAGCAGAATGAAACACTGCCTTTCCTGGGCCACCCTCATGACTGTTCTTATAGTGGAGCCCTTTGCTGCGGTCACTGTGCCAGTGCATCTAGCGGGCGGCCCTTCTCTTTGTTGCTGCTGCCCCTCTACTTCATCAAGCGTTCGATTTCTCCTGGGACTACTATCTTCTGACAATATGTCCAAAGTGTGGAGATGAAGTCTTGGCATACTTCACTCTCAAAAACAAACTGGTTGTACTTCTTCCAACACATATTGTTTTGTTCCATTGATAGTTCATCTTTCTTTTTATTTTGTGTCATGCCCCATCAGTAATTAGAAGTCCCTAATGCTTTATTCATGCAGGATTTATGTTGGTGTTAGGGGCCATTGACTTGGTTCCAACCCATAGTAATTGCGTGTACAATAACATGATACAATGCCCGGTCCTGAACCCTCCTTATATTTTTCTCTATGCTTGAGCCCATGGTGGAAGCTGTAGCTTCAGTACACCTCATGGAGCAACTTCCTCTTTATCCCTCTGCCTCAATTTTACCAAACAGGATGTGCTTCCAAAGGATTGCCCCCTCCTGACCACATGGTCAAAGAATGTAAGATGGTGTTTCACCATTCTTACTTCTAAGGAGCCCTCTGGCTATATTTCTTCCAAGACAGAGTGGGTTATCCTTTTATCGGGATACATGGTGATTTTATCAGTCCAAGATATTTTCAATGTTTTTCTATAGAACAAAAATTCAAATGGATTGATTTTACTTTCGTCTTCCTTCTTCAATGTCCAGCTCTCACATGCATCTGAGGCAATGGAAAGTACCATGGCTTGGGTTAGGCAGAATGTAGTCCTCAAGAGGTCTTGTACATCAGATATACCCAATGCAACCCAGCTTTTGTTCTCTTGACTGCTGCTCCCATGAGCACAAGCAAGACAACAATCCCGATAAACTTTCATTCTTTTTATCAAGTTGCTCCCATATACACTCAGTTGTGGGGATTCTCATCTTCTTTACATTGATTTGTAATCCATAAGGCTGCTAACTAGATCTTTATCAGTGCGTGCTTCAATTCTTCCATGCTTTAGCAAGTACAATTTTGTGGTCAACAGATGATAGGTTATTACTCAGCCTTCCTCCAATTCTGATTCTACATTCTTCTTCATATAAGCCAGTTTCATTGATGATTTGCTCAGGATACATATTGAATGAGTGTAGTGGGAGGATATAACTCTGATATAAACAATTTTTATGGTTTTAAACCATGCTGTATTCTTTTGTTCTATGTGAGTAACCACCCTTTCATTCATGGACATGTTCTTCATCAGCACAATGAAGATTTCTGGAATTTCCATTCTTTTCAAGGTTATTTATGATTTGCTCTGTACAGTGAAATGTCTGAGCATAGTCAGTAAAACACAAGTAAACATTTTTTCTCCTATTATGTGCTTTCACTCAGCATCTAATTGACTGATTTGTTCTATGCCCCCTTTGGAGACTGGTCTGAATTTCTGGCATCTCTCTGTCAGTGTAATTCTGTCACCTTTGCTGGATGATAGCTACATTTTCCCTGAATGTGATATCAGTCATACTGTTCTATAACTTGGGCATTTTGTTGGGTCACCTTTCTTTGAAATAGCTATACATTTGCCTCTCTTCGAGTCAGTTGATGGATTAGGTTGCTTCTAAAATTCCTTGTCATAGATGAGCGATCCCAGTGCTTCATTGCCTCCATGTATTCTTCCCATAATATTTTGATGCGTCCTGTGACACTCAATAATTTCCCCATAGAATTTTTCAGTATTGAAAATGGAGACATGCTATTTTTCTTGAATTCTTTCAGGTTAAGCTAAGCTGACCATTAGTTTTCCCACTCTCAGTCTTTACATTGTAACACTTGGTGTTGTACTATGTTTTTTTTTTTTTTTTGTCATAGTACTTGGATGTGTCTTCTCTACTTGCCCTTTACAATTTTCTGTTCAGCTCATTGACTTCATCATGTTTTCCATTTGTGTTTGCTACCATTTGTTTTTGCGTTACCATTATGAACAAGTTTTGGAGTCTCTTCTGACACCCACACCCATTTTCATCTTTTCTTTCTTTTCTCTCTACTTAGTGACTTTTTTCTAGCTTTATAAATGCTTGTCTTGATATCTTCCCACACCTTATCAAGTCTTCTGTAATTTGTGTTCAGTGTGCCACATCTGTTCTTGGGATGTTCTCAAAATTCATTAGGGATAGATGAGGTCATATTTTGGTTCCCTTTGGCTTGTTTTAATTTTCTTCAGATTTAATCTGTACTTATATGGCCTCTTTAATCTGTACTTACATGAGCAATTAGAGGTCTGTACCACAAGCAGTCCCTGGCCTGATTTTAGCCTAAAATTGAGCTTCTTCATGCTCCCTTCCCATAGATGGTCTGTTTTATTTCCGTGCAGTCCATATAGAGAAGTTCGTGTGTATGGATGATTTTATGTTGTTGAACAAAGGTATTTGCTAGAAACAAGTCATTGGATTTGCAAAATTATTTTATGAGGATTCCAGCTTCATTTCTATCACCAAGGCCACATAGTACAACTGCTCTTCCTTTCGCATTGTTCCCAGTATTTGCATTCCAGTTGCCAACGGGTTTTGATGTTTTAGGTTTGGGCGGTGGTTTACCTCAGTTCTTGCTTCTCAGCACTGAAAGAATCAATGCAGCAGACACTTGTATATCCGAATAACTTTTGTGAGGGAAAGGAAGCTTTAGGTATTATAGTCTTAAAGATAGAAGCTATCTCTGGAAAGCAGGCAGGCTGTGCAGGAACCACAAATGAGTTCACAACTAAAGATGGTCACTTCAGGAGAGTGTGGAAATCCCTTGTAAAGAACACTGGGAAAGGAATGTGAAATCAAGCATGCAGAACGGAGAGCAGGAAATCCCAAGAGTGCAGACCCCAGAAGGCATGCAGGTGCCTCATCCACCGACCTGTAAGAGAGCACCTGAACAAGGCATTGGCTTGCCCTCAGTCTGGTATTTATCTCCTCCTACCCCCACTGACTGGGGAGGTGTGGTTGACAGCACTGGCCGATCTTATTGGCTGAGTTTAGGCATACCTGTGTGTCCTTATATTGTTGGTGCCTAATGTGCATGTTTGCAGGCTAGCTTCCACCTGGGCCTGCGCTGCCTGGATCTGAACATGCCCACATGGGATTTCACATAGGTGTCTTAATGTGTGCCTTATTTCTTTGCAATCCCCCTTTACTGTGGCCTTGAAAGGATGTTACTTGGAGGCCTAAGCTGTGGCTAACCAAGCCTTGGTATTTTCAATTGCTCATATGCATGTAAAAGTTCGAACTTGAATAGGGATGACCAGAGAAGAATCAGTGCATTTGAATTATGGTGCTTTCAAAGTTCATTGTGCAAATGACTGTCAACAGAACCAAAATCGGTTTAGGATAAGGTGACCAGAGGTCCGGCTTTTTAACACTTTAACAATGTCCCACAGCATTTTAAAAATTAAATTAAATGTATTTCACTCTATGACAAATTTTTTTTGCTCTATATAGACCAAATTTTTAATCAAGAAATCTGTTCCACCCCCAGTCAATGGTGTCTCGCTAAAATCTGCTCACTTTAGTTGAGGAAGAAGTACAGCCAGATGACTCCTTAGAAGGAAGGAAGGTGCAACTTCTTCTCGGGTGCAGGGAATTTGTTATCTAGAGGAAAAGTCCCTGGAAAAGGATATCAGACTTGGTACATCACAGGGGCAGGGAAAAAGAGAAAAGCCTTCGAGAAGATGCATTGGCCCTGTGGCTGTAGCAATGTGTTCAAACATAAAAATTGTGAATCAAACTACACCCTGGGCAGGTGTTCTTGTTTTGCATTGCGCGTAGTATCCTAAGCGAATAGACTAATGGCATCTAATGACAACAGCAAAAGAAAGGATTGAAAAAACCCAGCACCATTGACAAATCTCCAGAGAATTATGATGAGGGAAAAGGCCAATTCTAAAATATAGTATATTTTATTATTCTATTGTGTTACTGAAAGGAGGCCCACAGTTTCACGACTCTCCACACCACGGTTCTTGTCCAGAAGAGCACTCGAGGGACAGGTTTCAGGTGAGGGACAGAATTTATGACAGCGTGAAGTCCAAAAGACCCTTGGCTAGTTTAAAAGGTTAGGCAGAAATGTAAAGTCATTCTCTTATAGTCTACTAATAGTGGACTTTGCACCGTAGGCTGGCTTTCTGGCATGTCTTCTACTATTGACTACTCTTCAGTAGGATACCTCCTCTCTCCAGGTACGTGCGTCCAGCGTCCCAGCAATCTAGCACATGCGATTTCCCGCTGGGTTATTTTCTCTGAGCCTGAACTCGAGTCTATTCCCTCATTGTGAGGATGGTGTAAGCATTCTGTTTTTCCTCACCTGCCCATTTGATTTTCTCCATTATCACTAGCACTGCTTCTTCCAGGGCGAGAGATGAAACTTTCTGCTGAGAGTGTTAGTTCTAGGATTCCATTTTCTTTGAGACACGGAGGTGGGCTATGAAAACTGCTGAAAATCCATTAACACCATGCAGCTCACAGACCTGAAAGTTAGGTAATGAGCAGGCAGGAAGCAGGAAGTGTTCGCAGTGCCTCTGATTCTGCTGGGGCTACCTGGCTATCGGTGGGGGAGGGTATCATTCAGGTGGGCCCACTGGGAAAGCCTGCTTAGCTGGAGAGGCCAATTTTGGAGCAATAGCTCACCTCTCTACAGGGACACTGGAGGGAAGTGAAAGTGATTATACAAAGCCGCCATGAGAGATATTCAAGGAAATGACACTATTCTGTACCTTGACTGTTCTTGTCAGTGTGTTACTTATGATGTGAAGTTATAGTTTTAGGAGATGTTTCCATTGGAAGAAACTTTCTAAAGAATCACTCTGAATTATTTCATATAGTTCTATGAATCTATGTTATCTCTCAAGGAAAACAAAGGGATAACGTAACAAACAATGAACAAAACAGTTTTTTGTGATCATACATTTTCCTACCATGAATATATAATTGCAAACAATATCTTGAACTCATTTATTATGAGAGAAATTGAGAAATTAAATTTCCCTATTTATGATTCCATGCCTCATCAACATTCAACTCTAACCAAATTTGCATACCCTCCATTCCACTGAAATAAGAAAACTTTCAACTATTTCCATTTTGCCAAATACCACAAGCAAGTTTGTTATCTCTTTTATTCCAATGAAGCAGCAAGAAATGATATATTTCTTCCTGAAAAATGTATCTGTGTGATTTACAAAATAGCCATTCTCTTGTTTTCCTCTTAAGGCATGGACTGCTGCCACTCGATTATTTACTTATTTGTTTAAAGAGTTCTCTGTCTATCATCTGTGTTTCAAATATTGGAGAAGATATATATATATATATATATCCACATATTTGCACTGAAATATTTGTGCAATATAATATAGGAATAGGATTTTGGGATTGACTATCATTGTTTCAGTCAGACAGAAAACAGGTTGATTTGAGAAAATCTTAATGTATCCTTGAGTGTGATACAGAAGGAGATGATGGGGTTTGCCCCCTACATTGTGCTTCAAAATTCCATGAAAGTCAAGTAAGCTATATACCTTAAACTATGTGGCAAAAATAATAAGACTGGTTTTGCAATTATTTAAGAAAATATTTAGTAGATTTTGTAATGATCACAAGACTCCAAACAATGTGTGAAAGGGGCCATTTTCACATGAAAATATAGATATCTACATTTCTCCACAGAGTTATCAGAACCCCCCCATATATCTCTACATTATTACAGGGTTAGCAGAATACCATCTCACACCAAGATCATCTGAGTCTCAATAGTGGTTAATTATGTGAATGGCATTGCTTGCCTCCTTCCTGAAGAGAAAATTCCTGCTGATCAAGCCTAAAAGAAATTTTTACTATAAGAAAAGGGGTATTTACATTTTGGATTTTTAATATATAACTCTTAAATTATACCTCTAGTATTTTGATTAATAATAGGGTCTTTCATTTTGTCAAATTCACATGCAGTGAGTGAATATCCAATAATTGCTTTACCTGAATAAATTCATATAGATTTTATTAAATGTACTGTATTTTTACCAGACTTATGTTTATGAGATCATTCAATAACCTTTCTGAATGAAAATGAGTATTAGTTCAGTGGATTGCTTTTAAAATGATTGCTTATTTAGAAATATAACCTCAAGTAGAAGATGCATTAAAAATAGCTGACACATAGAGATAGAAACCAATGAGAATTTACTAGCTCATTTTTAATTCTATTGTAAAACTAGAAATCACATAAACTATCAACAATTAGATGGACAAATTTGATTGTTATCTAGAGACTTGGACAACTAAGTAACAGCAATTACAAAACTATGCTATGAGAACAAATGCCTCTTATTTTTCACTATGCTCTCTTAGTAGCAAGCCTTTATAATATGATCCCAAGTCACTAAATCAAATTAATACTTCAGACTCTCCCTGCTGTGAGGGACCCATGCCTTCTTACACAATACACTTAAGTGGGCATTCCAAGAAATTGAAACCAGTGTAATCTGTACTAAAGTTCTTGAGAGTTCAAAATTGAAGTCATATTTTAATCAAAACCTTTTGGCAAGGATAGCATTTCAATGAAATTGCTTGATTCTTCAACTAAAACAGAATTTAGTCTCTTGCCATATTAGAGAAACAGGCTCTGACATTCATTAAGGAAAATCCATTGGGAACAAGAAGTGAGCAATGTACATATAAGATAGAAGTATCAGACACAAAGGTGTAAACTTTAAACTTAGCACTTTATCTGTTTATTTGACCAAGACTTCATATAAACATAAAGGAATATTTATCAATTATATTCATCCCTTTCCTTTATAAAACACATCTTCAATTAGTTTTGCTTTTCCTGAGAACCTTTCTCTTACATCACCAGAAAAATGATTTGCTTATTTTTTAAACTTTCTTCTTATTTTCCTCTAAAATTGTCATATATGGAAGTTAACAAAGCTCTCAACAAGACATTTTTTTTTTGCATCGTAGACATCATAGCACATTCAATATTTTGGAGGGGGGAGGATTACAATTCACATAGGACTTAATTATCTTGTTTGAGATTATTTAAATCTAAGGAATATTTGTAGTTTGATACTTTATAGTCTGGATATTGTATAAATTTGCATGGGCTAGGGCTCACAGGGCCTTGACAGTTAAGTTGTAGTTATCTTCATAGTGATGAGTTCACATATAATAATCACTTTCATAATGATTTCTGCTATTATGAGTCAATGAATTGAAAAGAAGTTTCACTGGGAATATAATCTACTTCCAATATAAATGGATACTGTGGTAAAGCTTGCTTGTTTTTGCGATGTCCTTTCATGGGTCTCAACCTCCAGTTCTTTAGGCTTAAGCCAGCTTCTTGCCACATTTGCTGCTAATTCTGGGAGTTGTCATCAGTTTGGCATCTTACTTGCTGACCTCAAATTTATTCATTTCTGTAGTTATCAGCTGGCCCTCTTACCTGTCAATCTTGGACTCATAAATTCCCTGCAGTTAGAGTCAAGAGAAACCTCCAGTCTGACATCCGACCCATGGACCTTGAATCTTCTTGTCTCTAAAGCTGTGTTAGCAAGTTAGTGATTTACATCTCTCTCTTTGCCGTCTTTTACCAACAACACCATCTCCCACCCCACCACGCCACCACAGGTACACACACACATACACACACCCCACTTATTTTGCTTCTAGAGAAATCAAGTCAAGACAAATACATATAGATTTACTATGGGGACTCTAAATCTAAAAATGGAAAATCCAGAGAGAGAACACTAAGAAACTTGCATTAAACTGAATATGAAAGTCTATTTGGCATGTAGGAGAGAATTCTGACAGGAGAATATGCACCTATGTTGCTTATCTCCAACTTTACCTGTTTCCATTTCTTTATAATTGTGCCAGAAAGGAAAGATCATTCAATAGGAACCAGTCTACTGGTTAAGAAAGCCCGTACACACAGTGATTGGTGATAGCAATGTAAGAATGATGAGAACAATACAAAGCAAAGCCATAAAATGTCAGGGTCTGATCATAAATTCCTTCAGAAAATTTTAGAGACAACATATATATATATACACATACATATATAGTTAGGAATTCAGGATGAAGCAACTGCTTATCTTGATTACGAAGAAGGTATAGAGTGCAGCATGAACATTTGGAATATTCCTGTAAATGTGATTCATTCACATTTACTGTGTTCACCATTTGCTCAGCTGTTGAGTGATAGGAAAAATACTTAAAACCCAAATTATGTCATTCAACAAAAATTTCCAAAAGTTGTTTATTTTAATTGAAATCACTTACATTTATTTAATGGGTTCAAAATGAGCATTTCATCTTAGAATTATGACATTGTTGAGCTGAAATGAGTTCATTTTAAAAAGAATAAAAATGAAAATTAAATATAAGTAAGAAAAGTGTGGAGCTCATATATTAGTGGCAGTGGGTCATTGTCTTGCTTAACAAACCCAATGGCTACAATTATTCCCAGTTAATAAGAGAGGATTTGGTGGAAAAATAACTCTTTTAAACCACTAACCATCTAATTTGCAATTAGGTAATATTTGACATAAGATATAATAGAGGCTATTAAGTAATTTTAATTGTTTCTTTAAATTTTCACTATAAAACTTTATGGAAAAGCAACAGTATGGTTTGTAGGCACTGATTATATCCATGCAAATGAATATAATGTCAGATACTTTGAATTTAATTGTGTAAATAAAATATGCTTTCTTCATAAGATATGGAGGACTTTTAGGCTCTGATATACTTCAAAAATGTGGGGAACATTTTGCATACTTATAAACATATGCATAAAATCCAAGTAGGTTGTTCGTTCTTCAAATGCAACTTTCTTTCAAAGAGTAATTTGTATTTAACAGGCATGAGCATTACATACTCAGACTCAACCATCAGTTTTCAATGGAATAGTTGCATCATCTGCTGATTATCATTGAGGACACACTGAAATAATAACACATTTCATAAAACTAAGAGAAAATTCTAAAATGATTAGAAATATTCTGTTTTGTCCATAATTCCATCAGACTACATTTCCTAGAATAAGCATGTGTTATTATCCCTGTGATTGTCTTCATTTAAAAGATATTTTTGCATTAATCTGTGTCTAAGTGATGATTCTTCAAAACCTTACATGTAATCTGGGAGCAGTACAACCACATTCATTTTATGGTAAAACATATCCAGTTGAAATATGATCTTATTGTCAACCAAACATCCTTTCACCCTGTAGCTGACCTCCTAGTTTGCTCTCTGGATGACCTGCTGGCCATCAGAAGGAGAATAAAGAAGTGACCCAAATGGGATTTGTATACAGATCCGATGAGTCCAAGACACATGTACGGCATTGAGGGTTACATGTTTGGCTCCTAACCTCCAGGTCAGCAGCTCAAAGATAAGTGATGTGATACTTCCTCTTGGAGATCCATGAGGGCAGTTCTTCCCTGTTCTTCAGAAGGTCAGAAAATAAGAGAAAGACATGAATGAGATAGGTTGGTGAAGTAGTTGCAAAAAGATAGCATAGGCTAGCATAGGATTATACAGCGTTGGGTCCTGTTGTCCATTCGTGGTATCTGGATGGCAGCTGACGACAGTGGCACGTAACTTGAAGTAGACACTGCTCAGTAATACAGGGTGAACAATGAGTGCTCTGTGGACTATGTTATACCAGCTGACCTTAGTGACTGAGGTTCTTTCTTTGCCCTTTGAATTCAGGAGAAAGCATTAGAATTCTAGGTCTGAGATACCACTTGGAAATGAGTATGTGGTAAAGTGAAACTTCTTTTTTTTTATGAGTCATTTTATTGGGGGCTCATAAAACTCCCATCACAATCCATACATACATCAATTGTATGCAGGCTACATTTACACGCTTATGCCATCATCACCTTCAAAACATCCTCCTTCCATTCAGACCCCCAGTATCAGCTCCCTGTATTTCCCTTCCTTACCCCTGTCCCCCATGAACCTGTGGTAATTTACGAATTGTTATTATTTTCATATTGTACACTATCCAATGTGTCCTAATACTCACTTCCCTATTGTCCATGTCCCAGAGAGGAGGCTGCATGTAGATCCCTGAAATTAGTTCTCCCTTTCTATTTCACCATCCCTCTACTCTCCTGGTATTACTACTCCTATTACTAGTCTTGAGGGATCATCTATGCCAAATTTCTCATGTTTCCAACTTCACTGTACATTTCCTGGTCTAGCTGGATTTATGTGGTAGAACTGGAATCATGATAGTGGGTGGGAGGCAGCATTTAGAAACTAGAGGAAGGTTGCATATTTCATTGCTACTACCCTGTACCTTAACTGCCTCATTTCCTCCTTGTAACCCCTCTGCAAGAGGATGTCACAGACCTATTGATGGGCTTTAGGTCCCCATCATGAAATTTCTTAATATGACTCTTTTACCCATCTCTGTAACTGAACAGAGACTATGAAAACCTAACATGTATAACACTAATGGCGAGTTTGGTCAGCTGAGCTGTAAGGATGAAACAAACAAACAAACAAATGAGTCATCTCCTATGTATAAAGGAAGAAGTCTCAGGACCATCGAGGAAAAAGAGCCAATAGGGAAGTACAGTCAGATCTCTATCTGACAGGGTAGAAGACCACAACTGAGGCACTGGAGACAGTTCCATGGAGCCTATGAATTGATGTCAAGACCGGAGTTTGAAGGAAGAAGACCAGGAGGGAGAATAGTAGAGAAACTCGGGGAGTAAAAGACAGGGTAGCTTCCTGTCCCCAAAAGGGCTACCTGACTGAGAGACCGAGGACTGACTATATAAAGAGATTTGACTGGCGGCTGAGAAAACCTGTTGCTGTGGACCCAGGAGTGGATCCATAATGCTGCCGACCCTGGCTTTCTTTCGGTAAGCTGTTCATTTCCCTAATAACACTCCCACCCCGTTACTTGTGATTACCGAGAATCAGAGCGCTGGGGGCAGAACTGTTTGTAAAAGGAGAGAGAAAGAACAACAGAGGTTGGCATCATGTCGGACCCATTTGGTGGCACCTGGGAAGCCAGTGAGGCTAGATATGTATCCCGATCATTTTGTCAGCCTACAATAGTTAATTACTTGAGTTAATTTGGGAAATAAAAAATAATTGATATAAATAAGTTTTATGGATCATACCAAGTCTAGGTTAGACACTAAGAAATAACTTTTCACAACAAAGCAATTTCAAAATAATTTTTAAAATTACTTATTCTACTACTTCGTGTTCATTATAAGGCTATAAGTCCTGTGTCACTATAGAAACTAAAGTGAATCGCCTTTCAAAATAACCTTTTATGAATAGCGAACATAGATACTAAATTCATTTGGCCAGTCATCTTTAGATTAAATTTTCTAATTTTAGAACGAATCCTCAAACTTGATCCATGCTGCACGTTTTACTCTATCACTTCCCAATGCCAATTAAAATTTACACTTGCTGTTATATCTACTGTAAAGGGATTAGTCTCACAACATGTTCGATTATTTTGAGATAAAGATTTCTTACATTTTTTTTGTTGTAGGTGGCATAAATATAAATAGATTACACATTAATTTCCCTCAGGGTTTCATTTATTTTCTAAATACAGAATTTCTGCTAATGTGGAATGCAGTGTAGCAAGTAAAATTGTAGACATTGAATTATTTGACTTTTCCAGATTTACACTTAAGTCATTTACCTAATTGTTTTCCTATTATAAAGCTATAGCCCTTTTCAAGAGGTGGCAAAAATAGAATGCAACATTAATTGTTCTGTTTCCCATTACCTTTTCAAGGAATAGCTTATTCTTTCCAGTCACTGTCTGGCCTCACTCTACTATGCCCTACTCTCTAAAATTAACCTTATTGAATGCTTTGAGTATATTTCAAATGATCCAAAAAGTAAGGTAAAAATTGTTTGGAGATTAGATTTTAAAAGTTTAGCTGATTGAATGAAATAAAGAGAAATGAAAGAATTAATAAAATTTCAAATTATATGTTTTTTTTTTGGGGGGGCATCACTGCCCTCAGGTGGTGGGAGTAGGAGACTCAGCCTTTGCTCCGTGGAGCTGGAATCAAACCTCCATCCCAGTGGGCCGCAGTCCCGCGCACAACCACTACGCCACCGGGGCTCAGCCCAATTTCAAATTTTATGATTGGAAAGACTTCCAGATACATGTAAGCAACCTGATAGTATCATTTTGCTATTTTAAATATTTTCATTAGTGGAAATAATTTAAATAAATATTAAATTTGTTTCCATATTATAATTAAGTGACATGTTCACTTATTAAATATTACATGTCACTGAATATAAAGTAAAAGGCAAGTTCATGATAAACAAATGACTCACATCTTTAGAGAGAGTATTATGTGCCAGGAATTATTATGTACACCTTATATAACTAAATTATATTTAATCTTTAATATGTAAATCAAGTTATATTATTCTTATGTTTTTAATTCAAATCAGCATATCAAGACCTCGAATTTACCCAATGTGCAATACATATGCATTGATAATTACTAGCAGTGACACAACAAAGGGGGAAACTAAGACAAAGAAACAGGAGTTGGAAAATAGGACATTGGTTACGGGAAGAATGCTGACGTTACCATGGGAGGATATCTGAAGGCCAACAACTTAATCACCACAAATACCTTTAAAAATGACAACAAACAGATATATATATACACACACACACACACACGGATATGGCCAGGTGAAAATACACGGGAAACAAATTGACTATGTCTGTGGGAAAATAGATGGAGAAGTTTACAAGCATAAGCCAGACCAAGGTCAGTTTCAGTGTGAAGCTGAAGAAGCTTGCAAGTGCATACGAGAGCGATAGACAGCTGAGTACATTCAACCTGAGTTTAGAGACTGTCTGGAGGAAAGGTTTGATATTTAGCACAAATGACCTATGTTCTGATTAGCTGGGGGATGACATCAAGATCACCATATATAAAGAAAGTCAAAGTTCATTAAAATGCAGGAAAGAAATCAAAGACCAAAGTAGATATCAGAAAATTTGGAAATTTAATCTTTGATGTAGAGTAGATAAAGCCAATGGAAGAAATGATGAAAAAAAGTGTCAAAGAGAGGCTCAAGAAAGGCGAAGTAGATTATTATAATGAGAGATATACAGATGTTTGATCGCTGATTGTTTCAGCACCGCATGATCACACAGGCAAGTGAGCTTCTTATATGGTGGGCTTTGTTGCTCCGGAGCTGGATGGCTGTTTGTTTATGCTCAAGCCCTTAAGACCCCAGATGCTATACTTTTGATAGCTAGGCACCATCATGATCCCAACTCTACCTTACAAGTCCAGATGGACTGGAGAAGGTACACTAGTAGAGAGGGGAGCTGGAGATATGGGGAAACCAAGATGGATGAGCCCCTTAAGGCCGGTGGTTAGATTGGAGCTGCTGGAAGGGTAGAGAGAAGGTGGGGTGGAGAGACGGAACCAACTGCAAGAATATACACATAGGCTCCTATTTGAAGGATGGGCATCAAAGGAGTGGGTTGGGGGAGAGGTCGGGAAGTGTGAGATATGACAGAATAATAATTTATAGAGTATTGAGGGTTGATGGGAAGGAGAGAGCAGGGGAAGAGGGGAAGGGATAGAAAAGCCAATACTAGGGGCTCGAGGGAAAAGGCAGATGATGGAGAATGATAATAGCAGCGGACATGTGAAGGTGCCTGGTACAGTATGTTTATTCATGTATTGTGAAAAGCGATGTACGAGCCCTCAGTTAAATGATTTAATAAAAAAGTACCTTTAAAGAAAAGATATACGGAAATCATGTTAGCAAACCAAAATCAGAAGAACATGCTGAACTAGCATATCCCAAGAAGAAAAATAGATCAAGCTTTGAGCTGAGATATTGAAAAAAATAATCCATTACCAACTATTGAACAATGCAGAAGGCATGAAAATATATGGAAGAAATACACTGAATTACTATACAATTCGTATATATATACATATCTTTTTCCATATGTGTATACATACATAGATATAAAGATATGTATGTTTATACTATGTGTATTAAGAAGAAGTTTGGGCAGATTGTTCTCATTCTAACAAAAGCTTGAGGGAGTTATATCAAAATATAACTGTCATATCAAGATATACTCTGTTGCAAGAAACAATTTCTTGAGCAATTAATTGAAGAATATCCTAATCACACTGTGCCATGAAAATTATAAAATTTACACTGTAAATCGTAATCTCAGATTAAAGTCACCATACCTCAACATGGTATGTGTTGAAATTATCTTTAAACACTATTTTCTGAAGAACAGAATTGATTCACATCTATCAGTGGGACTTTGTTGTCTTGATGCAACTGACAGCTTAAAGCAATACAATGTGATAGAGTTTATCTACCGCAGGGTTCTCCAAGCAGTCATCCTTAAAGAAGGAGATTCCGCAGTCTCTTTCAAAGAGTCACTTGGCAGATCATATTCCCTCCAATTTTCAAATTAGCTTGTTTACTTATTTTCTGTTAAACCATTTTAAGGGCATTGATGCAGATATCATTTCATAGTTCCTTCACACCAAGCAGTAGTGTATAACTGCTATCACAATCACTTTGCTCTTTTCTGAACTCCTTGACATCACCTCCTTTTTATCACCCGTCATCACTATACCCCTCACCGATGCCAAGAAACTCATTTTTTTACTTGCTATCTCTATAGTTTCAATAATTCTGTGTTTTATATACCAAAAAGCAGAAAAAAAACATAGAACATAAATTCAACGTGGTGGTCCCCAATGACATAGCAGCTCTGAGATAACAAAAAAGAACAAACAAAAAGAAAAAAAATGGAACATGTTGAAAACCAGGATGGGACTAACATTTATCAATGTGGATCAACTATAAGGTTTTAATTGTTCCAGTTGGGTATATTCTTTTGTTGGCCCTTACCCATTTCTCCAATGTATTCTATTTTCTAATCACTTTAATCTATCCCTCTATTATGAAGAAGGGAAAGCACCAGAGACATAGTTCCTATGTAGATCCCCCAAAGGGGTCATGGGCTCCCACTCTCATCCATAGCCTTCTGCAAATCAGATTGTCACAATTTAGCCTCTGACACTCTTCCCCTTGACCTCAAATTATATGATTTATAATCCTTTGGTTACTGATGTAGGTGCGTTTCTACCATATTTAATTGATATCACACCCAGAAGCTGCTTCTTTGGAAACAAGTTTTTAAGGTCCTAGATACTATTTTGTATGATAGCCAGACATTAGCTATCTTCTTCACCACATTCACCATATCTATTATATTTCCTTCAGGAGGACAAATATTGAACTGAACCATGATGTAACTAATTGTTCTTAATTTGGAGCTAGGATTTAGTGTAAACCCCAAACTCATACCCATATCTATGTCTTATTACTTTTAATCTGATATTGGCTCCCTTTCTAAACCTTCTTGATAATTTATGGGAGAAAACCCTGGTACCCTGGTGCTAATTTTGTAAGGCCCTGTTGAAAGATAGTGACCCAGTGTAGGTTAATTCTGTGTCAGAGTACCTGAATTCTTCACTTGTACAGATTCAATCTTTTCATGGCTAAATGCTATTCATGCAAACAATGTGGTTTAATTGTCAGGGACATTTTGCAATAATAGTCACTGAGAATGTCAGTCACAGATTTGCCAGAATAATGATACAAAATACAAGGTCATGGATGTAACAAGACCATGTTTGTCCACCTACCAGCAGCACAACACTCTTGGTACATCTTCTTCTCCCACTTCACACACCTTACATTTTCCACCTTCAGTCCTCAGGTTCCAATGTATCTGAAGTAGACGTCACTTCACCCAGTAGATTTTCTGGATTGGATCTCACTAATGCAATCACTGGAACATGTTACATGCATTGAAGATGCAGGATTTAATGTCCCAGCATTCCAGAGTTATTTATTTATTTATTTATTTATTTATTTATTTATTTATTTATTTATTCAGTGTTAAATTACAATGTATATAACCTCCTCTTTGGGGCCCGGGAAACAGGTAATGGATGAAGGGGCACATTGGACAGTATACAATATGAAAAAGTAATAACAATTTGTAAATTATTAAGGGTTCATGGGGGAGTGGGAGGAGGGAAGGGAAACATGGGGAGCTGGTACTTGGGGCCTAAGTGGAGGAAGGATGTTTTGAGAGTGATGATGGCAACAATTGTGCAAATGTGGTCTGCATTCAATTGATGTATGTATGAATCATGATGGGAATTGCATGACCCCCCCCAATAAAATGACTTTTAAAAAGAGGGGGGGAGAGGAGCTTATACAAAGGGCTCAAGTGGAAAACATTTGGAAATGAAGATGGCAATATGTATACAAATATGTTTGATACAAATGATGTATTGAATGTTATAAGGGTTGTAAGAGCCCCCAAGGAAATCATTGGGGGACAAAAAGGTCAAACAGTTCATAATTTGTATGATAAAGTATTTATTCCTGACAACATAATTTCCCTATTTCCTTGTTTTGTCAAAAATGTTTCTGTATGGATATATTAATTGTCTTTATAAAGGTTTGGTGTTCTATGCATCTTGATTGAACTCTGAGTCAGTCACAGGATTTCGTTGTCTGACTCTGAACTTAGTTATGTTGGACTCAATTCAGTCTCTGCCACTTATTAGATTGTGAGGTGAAAAATGAGAGCGATACTGATACTTATCGTTCAGACTTATTGTACAAGTATTGTGATTCAGAATCGTGTCAGGAGCCTTGTTATTCTGGAACAGGCAGTGGGAGCGCAATGTGTTGCTTGTCCCTGTGATCCACAAATGAACCTTATGTCTGGGACCAGCTAATTGGCCTTAGTGTCTCAGAGAAAATGAAAACGTAGGTGACCTCCCTTTACTTGTGAGGCCTTGATCTGAAATACCATCAGCAGAAATCCTAAGACCATACACACATCCCTCCTTTCTTGTCCTGAGTGCATGTCAACAGTCTCAGAATCGCTTAATTTAGTACGTTTGCATATTACATGCCACCTGGTCAGGCTCACTTCCCTGGTGGACAGTGTATGGATTTTTTTTTTCTCTTCAGCAGAATAAGAGGCATGTGTGCAGATTAGCATTCCTATATCAGCTGCCATTGACAGTGGCCTGCAGGCCTTAGGAAATGGGTGCCTCCTATGGAAGCTGATATTACTCTGATTTTTATGTAAGTATCCCAGCCAATGACTATATTTAAGTCATGTTTTCATGGGTAACCACTGCACCTCAAAACCAAGGAATGAAGTGACATCTGAATATCTGCTTATGGTGGAAAATATTCCCATGATTTTTTTTTATCCTCTGGTGTCCCTTGATCAACAATTACTCATCTCTCATTGTCATTAAGTTGATTTGTAGAAATCAGACAGGACAGAAGAGAACTTCTATGACTGTCCAAAACTAAGAAGAAATCTTTAAGGACATAGAAGAAACGCCTCCCTTTTTCTACTTCACAGAGATTGGGAGTTCTCAACTGCTGACCACGTAGTTAGCAACCCAATTGATAACCACTACATCCCTAGGGTTCCTTACTCACAAGTAGTCCTTGATATCTTATTTTTTTTTTGGATCACATATCATCTGCCAGCTGATGGGAAGCTGAAAAAGATGGTGCAAAGAAAATGGTCTCCAAATCAGTTTCCAGGCAATATTTGCCCAGTTCTTCTATATTCAACTTATCATGGTATATGTGGGTATCATTTCTATAGACAGGGAATTTGCTCTTAATTTGGGTTAAGGTTTCTCTGAAAGCAAATAAATTATCAAGGTGCTCCTCCAGACTGTCTACTTTTGGAATTTTTATTTATAAAGAAAATTCACAGAAATAAGTCATGCTTTGAGAAAAAAGGTTGTTTCCTTGTTAATAGTTGCATCTCAAGGGGGACAGGGGCCTAGGAATCATGGACAAACTGAACTAGGATATCCTCTGTGACTTAAGTCCCAGGATATTACAAATCTGAGGAACACTAAGGTCATTTTAGAGAATCTAGTTCAGATATATGGGGATTTTCATTGAGACAGTGGATTGTAAGACTGCTAATAAACTATTGGTTTAAACCCACCAATTGTTTACTTAGGACTCAAGCCCACTAGCTGCTACAATTTGGTTCTATAAAGAACTAGTCTGGCAATGCCCTGACAGGTGGGTGGGTATTTTAGTACTGACATCTAGTTCTCTCTTGTCAGAGTTATTAGTCATGCTAAATGAAGGGAGCCTTGTTTTGTTTTGTTTTGTTTTGAGAAGATATTAAGTAAGTGAGAAACCTTTACACTGTCTAAATGAAATGAATTTTTCATATTTCTCATCTCATTCATACTTAATAATTGAATTATCTGCATTTCCTACAGTGTATGGATCACCAATTAAGCGAGTTTATGATTTGGCTTTAGTGTTTTCATTTCTTTTGTTATAATGTGCATGCTTTAAAGGGACCAGTAAATGCACAGTGGTAGTCCCAATGTAGAACTACTGTTGAAAACTGGCTTATATAACCAATAGGTTGCATTCCCTGAATGAACTTTCTCCAAACTCTCCTCTCTTTTGTGAAAAATTAGGTACAGAAAAAAGAAAAGGAAATGTCAGAATTATTAAAGTGCCAAGAACTGGATGGTAGTGAATGGTGCTGATATTGCCAAATAATTTCAACATTAAAATGGAAGGTCAAAATGTGATTTGGGACTCTTGCATATTACAAAGCTTGAATTTGTAACTAGGCCTAATTCCAAGCTTTCATCTTCTAAGAATTCTGACTTATGGCCAAGCATGATTCATAGACTGATACTTTATTACATCCTTTCATGTAATGTATTACACATTTAAATAATTTATTAATAGTTCGCTCTTAAACAATGAGTACAATGTGATTCTGTTCTCCCCCTGTCAGGCACAGGCAATATTTTAGAAGAAAATGACTGCTCTCAAATCCTACCCAGATTTATATCCTGTGTATAAAAGAAATTTTTCTATTATAATCCCTAGCCACAGAAGTTGTACTCCACAGTATGGTATCTGTTCATTAACCCACAAAGTACATGAACAAAATAAACAAAAAGTCAAACACCATATGACATTGTAAGCAATGTATTAGCATACTCCAAAACAAATGAATAAGCCTACTTCCATCAACTCAATTCTGACTCATAAAGAAAGGTGGTCCCACCCCTGTGAGTTTTTGAAATAGTAATTCAGACTAGAGTAGAAAGCATCATCCTTCTTCCCAAAGAGCAACTGGTGTTTTTAGACTGCTCACCTTGCAGTAAGCGGCCTGATGATTCACGCATCCAATAAGTTACTCACAACGCCACCGGGGATACTTGTAATTTTAAATCGATGGAAGGTCTTAAGTCTCCCTAAAGTCTTTATTTACCAGATCCTCTCACCACTGTCAAGCTGATGCTCCCTAAACTTCTAGGACAGAGTAGGTCTGCCCCGCTGGATATCCAAGGCTGAAACCAATTATAGAAGCGAAAGCCTCATGTTTCTGCCCTCTGAGAGGCTTGTGGATTCCAACTGCTGGTCATGTGGTGTGAAGCCAAACATGTAACCCACATCACCACCAAGCTTCTTCATTTAATAGTATGTCATGTTTATCTCACTCCTTACTTTTGTCCTGTTGAATTTGTAAATGATCTAAGGTCCGAGGGAGAAAGTGTGCCGTTAGCCTTTTGGTAGGTGTGGAGTCAGTTCTTACAGTGACCTCGTGGACAGCAGAATGAAGTGCCCGGTGCTGGCAACCTCATCACACTTGTTCTTACGTGTGAGTACGTTTTTGCAGCCACTGTGGCGATCGACTTCGTCAAGAACCTTCCTTTCCTGATGCCCCAGGGGCGGGTCTCTCCTGATAGCGTGTCCAGAAACACGTGACGCGACATCTCCCCAGCCTGGCCTCTTAGAGTCTAAGAGCATTCGAGGTGTAATTCCTCCAAGACAATTGTTTTCCTTTTGGTAGTCATTGGGTCTTTCTACTTTTATTTATTTATTTATTTATTTTTTGCCAATGCCATATGTCAAATTCAACCATTTCTCCTTGAGTTTCCTTATTTAATGTCCAGCTTTAGTGTGCATATGAGGTGATTGAGAAAACAATGACATGTATCAGGCACATCTTGTTCCTCAACGTAAGGGTTGGTGCAGCAGATTTACCTAACCCAAGAGACTGTGTGAGCTCTTGTGACTCCAAGAAAGATGAAATTCTTGACAACTTCCGTCTTTTCTGTTTATCATGATGGAACTTCCTGTTGGTCGAATTGTGGGAAGTTTGACCTTCTTTCTAGTGAGCTATAGTCCATCCTGAAGTCTGAAGCCTCAGAATATAGTAAGATTTACATGTGGCAATTCATCTTTATATATTTCAGTCTGATAGAGTGATAGATGTTCACCTTCTTAAGTACCTTAGAGTTGGTTCTTTCACATAGCTGGCCTATGCACAATAGAACGAAACACTCTGCAGCCTAGCACCTCCTCACAATTACTGCTCCATTTGACCTCCTGACTGTAGGCCTTGTGTTCATCCATCTCCTCTTAGGTATTCACCGCTTATGCTGACTGTACCAAACGGGACATTCTTTCCCAGGGACTGTCTCTTCTGATAGCATGTTTAATGTGCATGAAATGAAATCTCGCCAGCCTCAGATCTAAAGAACATGCTGGCTTGAGAGAGAAGTGGAAAGATAGATGAATGTATGTCACAAACTGAAGTTTCTGTTTATATCAGCTTTTTTAGTTTTAGCTTATGTTGTATATGTAAACAGATTATCTCAATTGGAAAGATGAGAATAGGCCTATCTTTACAACTTGAATGCATACTAATGAAATAGTAATTAAAACTTAAAGCTGTATTACATACAAATAATAATTTTTTAGTTGGCATTTATTCTATAACATATAGTTTATCACAACCTAAATAAGCATGCTATGGCTCTCATCAAATAATGTGTTCTGGGATTTGAATCTGTTTCTATTATCCAGAAAATCTCATCTGTCAATATTTGATTAGTGGCTCTAACTACCTACGATAGGTTTTCTTAGTTTGATAGATAATCCGAAGCTCCAAGACTATTGATTGAAGCTTCAGTCTATTCAAAAAAAAGAGAAAGAAACTGAAAGATAAATTTTGATTATACTTCACCCTGTGACTTTTGAAGTCTTAAGTTCAAACAGAAACGTGTGTCCCTCCCTTATCACCAAAAACAGATTTTTCTATATTGACTGAAATCTGAACTTCAGGTGCTTCTTACCTAGATGCATTTTTTAAAACTATTCCCTCAAGCTGTAGAAAGCTTCTAAACCTTCTTTACCCCTTATATTTTTACTCATATACTATAAACCCAAAGCAAGCTAATGACATAAAGGTGCATGAGGCGTAATGTGATATTGTATATTGAAAACTTTTGTTATTAGTCACAAAATTAGAGCAGACCAATATCCTAAAATATTCTAATAAGTTAACCGCATAGAAATTACAGTCAAAACACAATTTTTGTGTCATTTTCTAAATTTCTTTCTGAATTTTAGATAATTAAGAAAAATAATCTTAGATAAATATGCTGTCTCCAGTATTCAGACAGAAATTGGCTTAGTTATTTATTTATTTTAGTGGAGTTTTAATATTTTCTATAGTTGAATATCTGTCCAAGGCTCTTGCCTTAAAAGAAAGAAGAGATAATATGCGTTAAGATTAGTTTTTGATTTTTTTTCTAAATACAAGTATTTAGAAATTTGTTGAAAATATTATATATTTTTTCTTCCAGCCTGGAGGATGCAGATCAATTTGCTTAAGTTTTAGTTCTGAGAAGCGCTTATTTTTATATTGAAGGAAATGTAGCATCCACGGTTTTCTTCATGATTCCGGTTTCTGCCTGTGCTATCCAGCAGTTCTCAACCTGGGGCTTGAGACCCCTGTGGGGGTTGGCCAACCCATTCACCCCTTTGGGGGTGGCCTAAGACCATCCCAAAACACATATTTCCTGATTGTCTTAGGAACTGAGAAATCGCTCCTCTGTCTCCAGGTGGGTCTGCTCACAGGCAGATACGCCACATGCCAGTACCCGGTGTGATGACATCATTGTGCCTACCGGATCACATACACCTTTACAAATACAGATGTATGTGACAGATTTGGAGGCATAATGTGCTTATGCAGACCCATCACACATATAGAGAGAGCAGCTACTCTGATCAACAGCAGCTACTGCATTGAAAGCAGCAGTACTGGAGGTAAAACAACACTTCATGAATTACAGCTGCTGGGTAAAGATTGTAGAAGATGATCTTTGTTGCGCTCTTGCAAAGACTGTGCTAAGAATGTCTGATCCGGTGAGAAAGAAGCTATCTGTCTCAACCTTTGTCCTGATGTTGACTTTTGACCCATACTGTCCCAAAATATATCAATGAAGTCTACTATTATTATATTAAGACTGTTACACATGCTGCACCATACATCAAGACAAAAGTTCATTTATTTGTAATTAGAACTAATTATTTCACAGTATATAATTATATATTCTTTTGGTCATTAATCACTATGCTTTACTTATGTTCAGTGTGTAACAATTGAAATGCATCCTGCATTATTTGCATTAGGATTCATAACAGTAGCAAAATTACAGTGGTGAAGTAGCAATGAAAATAAATGTATGGGTGGGGGGGTCACTGTAATATGAGAAACTGTAGTAAAGGGTCACATCATTAGGAGGGTTCAAGACCACTGGTTTAAGAGATCTTTGCCTGGCCCACACCAGCACAATTTCTGTTGTGTTTTCTTCTATAAGTCTCCTAGTTAAACTTTTGCTTTCAAACTGTAATGCATCTAGAGTTGGCATTTATATAATGTGTGAGATGAACATGAAGTATCTTTATTTTCCATATGGATGTGCCTTTTGGGTTGTTGATTAACACATATTGCAAACTTTTGTTATGTCTGTTAACAAGTACCCAAACGGCATACTACTCTGCTATAAACCTCAATCTAAAGTCTTAATTCAGTTTAAATTCCTTCAGTCAGTAGACCAGTTTACCTGAATTGAGTGCCCAGACATACCTCACTCCAGTTAGCCTCAACCTGCAGCATTCAGCTCGACTTTGTGGGTCAGCAAGTGTAACTTCTTTAATCAAATCCCCCAAGACAGCCAACTCTAAGGCAACCTCTTGCACAAGAGCATCCTGCTGCACTTGTTCTCAGGGTTGGGAAGTCCATCACTCCATTCCATGCTCTGCCTCCTGGTTCGGCTGCTGTTCCTCTGATGGTGGAGCTGTGCTTTGCTATGTGATCTTGGGGATTCATTGCACACAGATCTTAGTTCCAGGGGATGCTTTTCATTTCTGGCTCTTCCTCTTAAGGAGCCCCCTCCTCCTGCTCTAGCTCTCTGTGTGCCGTTCCCCCTCGCCCAATTTCCCTCCCCTCTCCACAGGCAATCTGGTTTGCAGTTATTGAAAGGAGGAATCTTTGAGTACCTGCCTCAACCTTCTTATCAGACCTATCCAAGGAAAGCTTGTTTGGTGAGAGTTAGAGACTTAGAACAGTAGAGTCACATTAAATAATTCACAGTCCCTCAGTTACTGTTGAAAATACTATTTTCCCTATTCAATTCTTGTTAAATGTGTTGACAATTTGTTAGCTTTGCAGATAAGTGTTAATTTGTGGAGTATCTGATTATGCTAATCTAATGTTTATTCTAAAGCTTGTTTCAAAATGTTTAATTTTGCTTATTCTTCACAAAGTTGATTTGGTTGTTGTCGGGTATTTTCATTTTCATTTATATTTTAGAATAAATTTACCAATTTCTAAAAGTTTAAAAAAACAAAGTATCATTTTGATTGGCGTTATATTCAATCTGTTTATTAACTTGGCTTAGGATCTCTCTAAAGTAGGACTACTATGTCTACACAATTTGGTTGCTGGTAGAATTCTTGTCTTCCCTAGGTGAGATAAAAGTAGAGAAGTATATCAATATTTCAAAGAGAAGTAGGGAGAGAGAAAGTCGCTGGAATAGGTGTATAAATAGACTTGGATAGAAACTGAGGTAGAGATATTAGTGCACATATTGCGGTAAATGACAGTAGATTGGATAATATATGGATACTTACACATAGACAATATAATACATATGAATATAAATGTTAAAAACCAGCAACCTTGTAATACAGTGCTATATGTGGGGATGCTAAGCACAAGGTCAATAGTTTGAAACCACCAGCCTCTCCAGGAGAAAGCATCGACTCTCTTATCCTGTAAAGAGCTGCAGGCTCAAAACACCACAGTGACAATTCTATTTTGTTGTGTAGGGTCACTATGAATCAGAATGGATTTGACGACATTGAATTTTGAAGGTGATAAATGTTGATTAAATTGTAGGATACACACACACACACACACGCACACGGAGGAGACTTCGCTATCAATAGATACAACATTAAGAAACCAGTGTGGGTCATAGAAGAAGATCTGAAGTCTAGCTGAAGGTCAAATCTGGAATTAAGCCCACCCCTGTGTACACAAAATCAACAATAACAAGGACAGCATTTACGTACAGTGAACGATCAGAGAGTTAGGAAAGAAGGAGGATTGGAAATAGGGAACACAGGGAAGAAGTAAAATAAGGGAGGATGCATTTGAGGAAAAAAGGAGAAGCCCAAAATATGTATATCAACTGTTGGATAGAAAACTTAAGATTTTGTAAACTTCCACTTAACTCACCATTCAAAGTTTAAAAATAGTTAAAGAGTAAAAACAGATAAAGTCCAGGACACAGCTTTAAATAAAACAAGAAAATCTTACAATTTTTGACTTACAAGGAGGAGAGAACATGAAATGGATTTTAAAATGTGTTTAAAGTTCTAAAGACGATGCTCTAGCAGTTGTTCCCATGAAAATAAATAATTACAGAATTATGCATGATTCTACTTTTCCTGTCTTCATAGTGATGATCTTAATGTCCTCCCACAGCTCAAAGGTCTTCTGTCATTAGTGTTCAATGCATCAAATCTGTTCTTGAAATGTTCTCAAACCTAAGGCGGGATTTACAAAAGGTTGCATCTGGCTCTTATGACCTTGATTTTATGTCCTTCACCTTTGTCCTGAATGTACACATGAGCAATTGATGGTCTGTTCCGCAGTCATCTCCAGTCTTGTTTTGGCTGTTGCCATTGAGCTTCATCATCTCTTCCTGCAATGCAGTCAATGTGATTTCTGTGTACTGCACCTGAAGAAATCCACATGTATAGAGGCCTGTAGTGTTGGGGGAAAAGTTATTTGCTGTGAAGAAGCCTTTGTATTGCAAAATTCTATCATACAATCTCCAGTTTTCTTTGTATCACCAAGTCTATATTTTCCAAGTATTATTCTTGAAGAAAGCAACCCCAGGCAGAGGTAGGCTCTCTTCTGCATAAAGGTCACTATGGGCCCACACTACCTCAAGGGCATCTAACAATGACAACATGTTTCAGGTACCTTGAAATATCCAATTAGAAAAGAGATAGTACTTTTCTAAGTATCACAACCTTTAGTGTGTTAACTATGGATAATAGTTTGCCAAGATTACCTAAAAATGAATAGAAATTATCTCTTTTCCAGGTAGGTGGGGAGGCTTTCATCAAATCAAAGTAATAGAATTATAATGTCAATTATAACAGAGAACATGAGCATATATTTAGGGCAGCTGGGATCTAAATTGACTCTCACAGCAACCCTTGGAAAATCATTTAAACTTTCTGAATCTTAATATCTTTTTTTCAGTCACTTGAGGGGTTTGCTAGATTATCTCTGTAGCCACTTCCTAAAATATATATCAAATGATGAGCTGACCTTTATAAGTTTATTCCAGGCACTAGTGTTTATAATTTTATGATATTTCTGTGCACTGGCACGGGGCAAAATAAATTATTTGTTTATGCCTATTTTCTACTGTCTGAAGATCTGATATCTAAAGCAGTCATAAAAGAGTGTTTGCTCATAAATTATTCCCAGGGATTTTTCACACTCTTAGTTTGGTAGCAGTCTCTGCATAATATGGAGTGCACTGCTTGACTGTCAAAGCTATGGGTGATAGCCTGAGGCTTGCAGGAGGATGTTATTGCTGACAATTCCTCCTTGCATACAGCTTCTTTCACTTCTCTACAAAGGCATATTGACACAATGGTGTTATTTGAGAGTTCCTCAATAATAGGTAAATCAATAATCTTGCTACACTTTATGAAATAATATGTTAATGGATGTAATTTTGGGGGAGATTTTACATGTAGGAAACAAAGAGCCATTGAAAAACAAATGAAATGCAGCTTATATTGAGTCTGATTGCTAGTTGTGTGTGTGTATATATATATATATATATATATATATATCAAGCATATGCACATGTGCACAGTGTTCATGTTACCAGGGCAAAGTTAATCCTCATTTATGAAAGTATTATAAATATCCTTCAGAAATACATATGTAGTTTTTCTGGCAATAAAAATAAATGTTTTGTACAATACGATGTGAGGTAGTTTCTAATAACTAGCATTTTAGAAATCTCTACAAGGAATATCCACCACTTGTCTGTCTGTGTGTTGGGCTGTAATGGCTTGCCCCTTACTATGGTGGGAAACTCAGCCACCATATTTCAAGCATAGAAAGGTCCCCCATGGTGGAGAGGTTTCTAAGGTACTTCCAGACTATGAACAGACACAGAAAATGAAATAGGTATATACTTTGTGAATATCAGCACCTTATGGATAGCAGAGGAATATTTTCTGAGAGTGTTCTGAAATAGATTTCAGAATAGTTGCAGAAATAGATTGCCAGAGCTTTCTTCCATGGCTTTGCTTGCTGATTCCAAGTTTCCAACTCCTCAGTTTGGGCAAACCATTTGCCTCTCTCAGGAATCTCAATACATTAAGTGACATAGTGTATTTAAGGTTGTAGGGAAGTCTATAAAAAACGTAGGTACTATTTAAAAGGATAGAGTAAACTTACAATTAAAAATATAGTAGTAAAGATTATTTATTGACATCTTTGAATTTGAAGGGAAGCATCACAATGAACAATGAATAAATATGAATAACTAGTCTTACAATTCTGTAGTGTTTCAAATATGTACAGATAATAATAAAAACAGCGACAAGTATTTTGTTAAATAAGATCATCTAGAGTATTGAAAACATTAAAAATGTTTGATATCATATAGAAAAACTAACACCAGAACTTATTTAGTTTGTAGCTTTAATGCAAGTTTGGGGACAGTAAATCTAAAGACAAGTGAACCGTTCAACCTCCATAAAGTATTCTTATTGTTAAATTATGTCTGTTTACTTCTCATTCCTGTTCTCTGCTAAAATATTGAGTCAAGTAGGAAAGAGGTATGTTACTAAGCATGTAGGACCACACATATATATAACATGTATAATATATGTATGTATATATAATATATATACCTCACACTGTTATTATTTTTTGAGTCCATGGCTGAAGCAACTGTGCCAATCCATTTCAATTAAGGTTTTATTATTTTCTATGAGTCAGAATTGACTCAATAGCATGACTCTTCCATATAATACTATTTTAATGCCCTCCTCATGTTATTAAGACATGACATGGTAAATAAGATGGCCATCCAAGTCAGAAAGACCAACACCATTTATTTCAGTTCAAAAATTCCCAGGAAATAGACATTTTTATGCTCCATTTCATTTTTCATAAATTCCAGTTTCCCTAGATTCAAACTTTACACAGTCTATATTCCAATTATTAATGGATATTTGCAGATATTTCTTCTCATTTTGAGATTGGCTCCATCAGCTATTGGAGGTTCCAAATGCTTTACTTCATTCATACCATAAAGATCTACTCCACTTTAAGGAGGTAGCTTTTCTAAGTCGCATTTTGAATGCCTTCCAAACTCTGACACTATCTGACAGTGTTCTGCATCTTGTCATAAGATTGTCAGTCGTTAAAACTTCAAGAGTAGACAATCTATTCCTCCTTCCCCTTCTGTTCTTAGTATGGAAGCTCTGCTGAAACACATTCCCATGCTGGTATTTGGAATCCTGGAAGCACAGCTCCTAGAATCACAGCAACATGCAAGCCACTACAGTACAGCAAACTGACAGTCAAGTGGTGTCTCACAGAGACTAGGAAAATTGATATTTTCTTTTATTACACAACAAACAGAAGTAGTTACTTGCAAATAGCCTTCCAATTATCTTTTTTACTTCATTTAATGAAAGTAAAACTTCAGCAAGTTGTTCCAATTTTCTCATAGTCTGAATAGGAAAAGCAGAATAGTTTGCTTGAAATTAAGAGCAAGAGCTTAAAATTTTGTAAATTCAAAATGCATGCATTTATTATTAATTTATTTTACAAATATCCTTGTTGCTTTCAGTGCTCATCCCCGTTTCTTAGTTTTATCATCAATTATAAAAATGTAAAATTCAGAAAATTAAATCAACATGCCATTTGGTGGACATAGAAAGAAGATAGTTGCTAACATGTTGACTGTGGGGTAAATTTTAGGGATATTTTGGCAATGAAATTCAGGAAAATAAAGGAGAATACATGTTAATCAAAATAAAAGAAGAAAATAACTTTAATTGAATTTAAAGCAGAATTGCATGAAACAGATTAAGCTATCTACCTCTATTAATGCTGAGATAGGATAATGGTGGTCAGAAGACTTAGACAAAATATTGACACTTAAGAAATGAGAACTGTTATGAAATTCATTCTTTTTATCTCTTTGAAAAAGAATAAACATTTAGAATAACAAATTAAAATTAATTGAACATAACATTATCTTCAATTATGGCAATGAGTAATACTCGAATAGGTTAAAAGAATCTACTACAGCTGCATCTATAAATTTGCTTGAAATATAAATGATCATGCAGAATTTCAGCACTCATTACAAAAATATCTATTTTCATACATTAAATAATTTGTTATGAAATATATATCATTTATATTTTTATATCCATATATAAGAAAAATACATATTTTATGGTGAATGTTCTAGCTAATCAAATAGAATATGTAAATGTATACACATATATTTATGTTTATATTATATACATATAATTACATAATATGAGTCTTTGATACTAACGGGTTACTAACTGAGAGACTAGCAATTATAATCTACCAATGGGACTTTAGAAGCTGTGCCTTGATATTTGTTTCTGAAGAACAAACATAGGAAATCTTTGAGGACAGTTCTAGTCTGTATACATGGGTTCACAATGAGTCTGAATTGATTCCAATTCTGGCAACAACAGCAGCAGTAGCCTAATGATGTTTGTATATATATACACATTATCTCAATGATTTTTGAAAACAGAAGAGCATAATATCATTTAAAGAAGGGATACGGAAGAACAACTGTCAACATTGAAATGAAGTCTAAGGGATTAAAATAATTTCAAAAGTTTATGGAAATGAGGCATCCAGACAAATATGAGCAAAATCAGGTTAGAACATTAATCAGTGAAAGAGGCTAGCTAAAAAAAATAAAATGGTCAAAGGAATGCCCAGGAACCTATTTTAATAGGGTGGTTACAAGTCAGTACTCACCTTTATTTCTTAAAGGGAATATAAATCAGTTTTAGATTTGTTTATGCTTTCTTCTGGAAATATCCTAAGAATGTAAATACCATCTCCAAGTACCTAAATGCCATCAAGACAGCAAACTACATTTTAAAAAGCAGATTGTGTTAGCTAAACAAAAATAACACCTTTCTCTCATCAGTTAGCAAATTTGTTTTAGCATTTACAAAAAGTAGAGGCAGAGGCTAAATAATTTTGGTAATAATAATTTTGGCAAGAATTAAACCAGTAAAAATGAGACTTCAAGTAAATCATGGTCTTTGTATAAAGCAGTTTGTTGGTTTTGTATTGTGCTTTCAATGTGGGTTCAGATTCAAAGCAACCATATGTCCAGCAGAAAGAAACCTTGCAAAGACCTGCACAGTTCTCATCCTCATTGCTCCATGTGAGCTCATTATTTCAGGTACTGCGTAAGCCATCCTGTCAGGGAGGGATCTTCTTTTCTACTGCCCTTCTACTTTAGCAAGTATGAAGTCCTCCTCCAGGGACTGATCTTTCATCATCTGTCCAACAAGCGGTATCCTTGCTTTTCAACACATGAAGCAACCCTAAGAGCAAAGTTAGCTGAAATGATTTTACTATTGATGTGTCAGTTTGTCTACTCCGGTGACTTGTGCATTGCTGTGAAGTTGGAAGCATTGTCGTTACCATTTTAAATACCAGAGTGGCACCAAAAGGAACATATTTCTTCAGAAATTCCAGACTAAGAACAAACTATAGAGAATGAATATTTCGAAGCTAAACTAGGGTGCTCACACTTTTTCAGATCATGCATTACTTATAAAATGATCAAGTCAAAATGATCTAACAACTACAAAAATGCAAACCATATATTTTTATTTATTGATTACATTTATCTATAAATGCAAAGAGAATTCTTTATATGTACAATGTATGTTCATGTGCCTTGCATAACTTCATAAGACCACATTGCATACCACAACTGATTATATACATTTTTTGTCACTACCTCAGTTTACTCTAATGACTTGTACTGAATGGAATGAATCAAGGATTCATAGTCCAGACAGTAGCTACAGTCAGCCGCAAGCACACTTCCAAATGATCATCAGTCATGATAGAATGGTCCACGGACTTAATGATTTTTATGCGGGAAAAGGTTGACTCATATAAATAAATGGAACCTAATAATGCAGACAAAGAGGCCCGACATTTTCTCATATTTAGGTACTTTCTCTCTTTGAGTAAGTTTCAGAACTGTTTATGGGCTCTGGCCTTAAGCTGAATTTCATCAGTTTGCAGTGTCAAAATCTCCCATTCCATATGAAAGTGATATGTTTTTGCCTTCTTATATGATCCAGCTCTCCCACTCATTTTCATACCCTTTCTCATGTTTAAGAAAAAAAGGAAAAAGAACGAGGTCTAAAAATTGGCAATAATACAGCTTAACAGTTTTGCTGCATTTATCACCATTGTTTGTGCATGCATTTAACAACTAAGATTGCATCTGATTGGCTGTGCTGTACATCAATTAAATGATAGGATTGATGATAGGCTTATGTCTATTTTTTAATGCCATGTGATCCACACACACTATATTTGTGATCAACTATTAGATGGCAATTGATGTATTGAGGACCTCTGAGCTAAATGCTGAGAATCTTATGGATAACAGCTGAACATTGTCAGTCACTGAAGATCTAATGAATAACAGCAGAATATTCTCAGAGATCATACTGGAGATGAATTTCTTGGGTTGGAAATTATCCAAAGAGCCAGCTTCTAAATTCCAGCCAATCATTACAATGTGGGTAAAGTAAACCATTCAGAAGCAAAACTTTCAAGACCTTAATTTTCTAATGGTGTACAACTCAAGAGCTTCAAATACCTATTAATAATGTGAACTTGGAGTATATGGGAAAATAAAATAAAAATAAAATTGAAATAAACCTAGGAGTTCATGAACTGAAATGCACTGATATGGGCTGTTTTGAAATAGAAAATCACATTGTTTACAATTCCAGGAATGACAATTTTAAGATGAAGGGGGTCTTAATAATCTTCAAAAAACATATCAATATGTATGTATTTCAATATGTATGTATCCAGAGTTGTCTGTGATAGGATAAGATAATATCTATCCACATATTTGAAAATATACTCAATTCAGCTATTATTCAAATCTATGCAATAACCATTAAAGCTAGTAAGAACAAAGGTGAATAATTCTACCAAATTCTTCTGGCTGAAATTAATGATTATTTAAGAAGTATTGGAAATCACTGGTGATTGGAATGCAAAAGTTGGAAACAAGAAGGAGCAGTAATTGGAAAGTCAGGCTATGGTGACAGAAACAAAGCTGAAAACCCCATAATAGAATTTGGCAAGAACTATGACTTCATCATAACTACCATTTTTCAACAACACAAAAGATTACTATACTTGTACTCCTCCAGATAGAATGGACAGAAATCAAAAGGGTGATTTCTGTTGGAATAGACAATGAAGAAGCTTGATATCATCACCTAAAACCAGGCCTCAGGCCCAACGTGGATCAAACCATCAGTTGCTCAGGTGCAAATCTAGGTTGAAACTGAATAAAATTAAAACACATCCAAAATATGACCTTAAGTATACTTACCCTGAACTTTTCCAAATATTTTGAAAACAGACTTGAAGCCCTGATCACTAATGACGGAAGACCTGATATGCAGTGGTATGATACCAAGGATATCATATGTGAAGAAGGAAAAAGGTCATTTAAAAGATTGGAAAGGTCACAAAAAATAAAATAAGAAAACGATAAGAAAGAAGAAAATATCAAAGTAGATGTCAGAAGAGACTGAAACTTGCTCCTAATCATAGAGTACCTAGGCAAATGAAAACAACAGCAACAAAACAATGAAATCAAAGAGCTGAACAGAAAATGAATACACAGTTCCTATGCATAAATAACTAGTCAGGGATCTACATATGATCTCTCTGGAATACGGGCCGCGGGGATGTGGGTGAAAAGACACAGTGAACTGAGTACGGAGTGAAAAAAATCATTACAAAGTGTAAATTATTAAGAGTTCAGGGAGGGGGAGAAGGAGGGGGCAGGAAGGGGAAATATGGGGAGCTGATATTGGGATCCTAAGTGGAGAGAGGATGCTTCGAGGGTGATGATGGCAACAGGTTTGCAAATGGGGTATGCATACAATTGACATGTGCGTTGATCGTGATGGGAGTTGTATGGATCCCCAACAGAATGATTTTTTAAAAAGTGGGGGAAAGAGAAGCTTATAGCAAGGGCTCAAGTAGAAAATATTTGGAAAGGATGATGACAACATGTGTACAAACATGCTTGATCCAAAGCATATATTGAATGTTATAATAGCTGTAAAAGCCCACAACAAAATTATTCAAAATATAACTAGTCAATATTCAACTATTTCAAATGGTAAGATATGATTAAGGACAAATGATACTGAAGTGAGAAATTTAGGTTGCACTGAAGAAATTAGCCTATTTATATGTGTGTGCATGTGTGTACATCTATTTTACACACATGTATATATGTATTATATATTTATATACATATATATGTGTGTGTGTATATAAATATTCACATAGCCAAAACTCAAAGCTCCAGTAATTGATAGGATACGAAGAGAAATGTTTATCCTTCTTTTGGGGGAAGAACAACAGAAAACATGGAAGACAGTGGTCACTGTGAGATATGAATATAATAAAAATGTACACTTTTTCAAGAGCTTATGAATAGGGGGAGGGAGGAAGAAAAAGAGAAACTGATACCAAGGGCTCACTGGAAAGTAAATGTCTAGAAAATAATAAAGGCAACATATGTCAAATTTGCCTGATGCAAGCAAGGTATGGGTTGTGACAAGGGTTGTAAGAGTCACCAATAAAATGATATATTAATTAAAATAATAAATGTGTCAACAAGTTGAAACACTGGAAGCACTTGTTTATGCCAACAGATTTGTTAGAGAGATATCTGTCAAGCTGAGAGGAAAAGATCTATTTTGTACCCATTACAAAGACAAGTGAACCCAGAGAATGCTCGCATTTTAGATTGATGTCATGAATACATACGCAAGTAAAATTTCCTGAAAATCATCCAACATCGTTTGCAGTAGTCCACTGACAGGACGTTTCCAGAAATACAGGCCGATTTCAGGAGAGGACCTGGAACAAGGGATGCCATTGCTGATGTCAGATGACCTTGGCTAAAACAGAGAATACCAAAAATATATTTATGGTATTGACTATGCAGTATGACTATGTAGACCAGAGGTTCCCAAACTTATATGGTCTACTGTCCTCTTAAAAAATAACTAAGGTTGAGATTTTAGAATATGAAAAAGAAAAGCAGATGAATATTTTTAGAGGGGAGGGAATAAAGCAAATTTCAATAGAAATCTGTCAAAACATCGAAGGGGATGAATCACAGAAATTGTAGGGGAAGGGAGACAGTGGTCAGTTGAAGTTCTGAGAATAATTTATAATTTATCTAGGGGTCACAAGGAGAGAGGGGTTTGTGGGAGGGAAAAAAAGAGGAACTGATACCCAGGTCTCAAATAGAAAATAAATGTTTAGAAAATAAAAATGGCAACATATGCACAAATATGTTTGATACAATTGATGTACAGATTGTTCTAAGAGTTGTAAGAGCCCCCAATAAAATTATATATTTAAAAAAATCCTCATGACCTCCATAGCAATGAAAACCTTTTGTACCCCAGCCCAGAATCCAGGGAAAAGTGTAGGTATTTGCTCTTACAATGCCTTTAGATCATTCCACACACCACTGGGGGGCGGTGGCACCCAATTTGGGAAACTATGGTGTAGGCCATTGCACCCTGTGAATAACCTTGAGAATGGGCATTCCAGATCACTTCATTATGTTTACGTAGAACTTGCATATGGATCAAGAGACAGTTTGTGTAAAAAGCAAGGGTATGATGCATGCTTTATTTTTTTGTTTGTTTGTTTTTGGGGCATCACTGCCCTCTGGTGGTGGGAGTAGGAGGCCCAGCCTTGCTGGATTTGAACCTCCAACCCAGTGGGCTGCAGTCCCACGCACAACCACTACGCCACCAGGGCTCAGCCTTATGCATGCTTTAAAATCAAGAATATTGCATGCTTCGAAATAAAAAAAAGGTGTGTGTCAAGTCTTCTTTTCTGTCACCATACATATTCAATTTATATAATCAGAGAAGCTGGTATATCTGAAAAAAAGTGGTATCAATATTGGAAGAAAACTTATTAACAATTTTCAATATGCAGATGATGAAACTGTGAGCTGTTTGTGAAGAATAGTTGAAGCACTTGCTGATGAAGGTAAAGGTTTGTAGCCTTCAGTGTGGATTACAGTTTACTTAAAGAAAAAAAAATCATTCTTCACAACTGGACCAATAGGTACCATCATGATAAATGGAGAAAAGATTGAAGTTATCAATAATTTCATCTTGATTGGTGCCACAAACAATGTTCATTGGAGAGGAAGTCAGGAGGTCAAAAGATGCATTGAATTGGGGTTATCTGCTGTATAAGATCTCGTTACAGTGTTGAAAAGCTAGGCTAGTGTTTTGAGGACTAAGCTACACCTGACCCAAGCCATGGTGTTTTTCATCACCTTATAGGCATACATGATAGTTGGACATTGAATAAAGAAGGCCCAAAAAGAATCTATTCATTTGAACAATGGTACTGGTGAAGGACATTAAAAAATCCACAAAAAGAACAAGCGAATCTGTCCTTGAAGAAGAACAGTTGGAATGTTCCTTAGAGGCAAGAATGGCAAGACACTATCTCATGTACTTTGGAAATGTTATCAGAAATGACCATACCTTGGAATAGAACATCATGCTTGGTAGAACAGCTGAGAACAGTGGAAAACCCTGAACAAGCTGGAGTAGCACAGTGGTTGTGACAAGGGTATTAAACACAACAGTTGTGAAAATGGTGCAGGACCAGGCATGATGAGATGCTTTTGTACGTAGTACTGTGAATTCAAACAAACTGAATAATCTCTAGCAATTACAAAAAAATAAAGGCAGAATTTGATATGATATCTATTCAGCAATTCATCAAGATGAACCACTAACTTTTAAAATAATTGCTTGCATTATTATCATCTCTTGATATTGATAGTAATATAGTGCAAATATGAATCACAACTACTGAATCCTCCAGTTGCATGTTGAAATGAAATGCTATTTTAACTTATGTTACCTTCAGAAACTAAAGTTTTACATGTAAATTTGCATTGGGCTATATTCTTTCATAATTTACATGACAAAGCCTACTTTTGGTACAGATGAGATTTTTATTTGGAATATGTTGAAGAACTAAGATGTCACATTTAGGATTCATGCCCCCAGATAGTTTGGAAGTGTTATCAGGAGAGATGATTCTCTGGAAATGGACATCATGCTTCATGAAGTCCAAAGTCAGAAGAATAGATGTCGACACTCAGGAAGATGCACTGACACAATGACAGCAGCAATAGGCTTGAGCAACCCATCTGAGGATGGCACAGGACCACACAGACCCTTTCTATTACACATGGAGTTGCTATGATGGAGGACATCCTAGATGTTACCACAACATACACAATGCTAACATGGGGAAAAATTTTTTTTAATACAGCCAATGCATTTAAAGAAATCAGTTTAAGTAGTTTCTCTCCTTTTCAACTTTTAACATGAAACACTTTAACCTTACTGTATGGTTAGATCTGTCTTTTTTTGCTATGTAATTTTATAATGTTTTTCAAAATCATCTTAGAAAACATTTAGAAACCACATTACATATCCATAAGGTACTTAGTATGCCTATTTCTATTAGTCTTACTTCTCTAAATTCCTACATTGAAATGCACTTATGGTATTTGCTTTATAGTACTGCCCAATTTATTTCTTAGAAAATAGTATCAATATGCACATCTATCACCAGTGTTTGCAATATTTCACTTTTTCTGACTTTTTCTAGTTCTCCCCAAATCAACAATTTTTATCCATATTCACTTTATCTGAGTTTGTTTTCCCTTCTTCATTTTTATTTTTTGCCTACCTAATCCCCCATAGAATCAAAATTTCCTCACAGAATATTGAAACTATCACAAAGTTTTCTAAAATTACTTATTTCTCTGAGAGAAGCATATCTATTGCATGTCCATCTTTAGAATGGTTCATTTTCGAACTGTTTTTTAATACCAAAATACTATAGCGTTTCTATTGCATCATACTGGGAGAGGTAAAACTAGTCACCTCTTAAGAGAGAAAGATCAGGTCATATTTTTGAGCCAATCTTATGCTTGGCACCTCTATTTACTGCTTATGATATTAGAGGATGGGTGAATATGTAAATTTCCCACACAACTTCTAGGAATTTTGCTCTTTATTCTATCTGCCTTCAGTTTCAGTGAGCACTTTAAATTTATAATCTCAATAAACTTCTTTAATTCTTGTAGAGAAAAATTAGGAAAAAAGTAAACCTTTATTCTTATCTGTGTTTCCTACTTCTCTTAATTAACATACTAATTAATATTACAGAGACAGATGATACTTTCTACGCTTTTTTGTGGAGGTGGAGGGCATCACTGTCCTCTGGTCATCATTGGAGCTACCCTGCCTTGCTCCTGGAGAGCCGCTGCTGGATTTGAACCGCCAAACCCTTGGGCCACGGTCCCACACTCAACCACTACACCACCGGGGCTAAGCCCCATATTTTCTACTCTTATCAAAAGCTGCAGTCTCAGAAAGCCACAGGGACAGGTCCTTCTACCCTGTCAACTCAATGGCAGTGAGTTTGTTCGTTTGCTTTTTTGGGTTGGAGGGAGATTGTTATTACTGCAGAGTTTAAAACAAGAAAGGGGTATGCCAGGTTTTGATCTTTTCATTATACTTATTCTATTTATAGCCACGTGATTTGTCTAAGTTCACAGTAATCATTAGAGATGTTCAGCATACCGTGCATGGTATGTGTTGCTGTGATGCTGGGAACTCTGTCCCAGTATTCCAGAGTTCAGCATGGTCTCGCAGGATGACCAGATTTCAATGACGTTTCTATGGTAAGACTAGGTCATAGGGCCTAGAGGCTCTACTTGCCACTGAAAGCTTCATGAATAGCTACAGGACATTTTCAGGTATGGTGCCAAAAGAGGAGCCTCTCAGCTTTTAAGGCTTTCAAAACATGACTAAGGCAGAGCTGCCTCATCAGAAGAGTACATTTCAGTGACCTGGAGGCAATGAAGATTGCAGGACCTTTTCTTGGCGAAACTCAAGCTGAGAAGAAACACCTACAATTATCCACAAATAATCAAAATGTGGCATGTCAGAAGTACGAATGTGGGCACTGTTGAAGGTTGACAGGAATGAAATGGAATGAATGAAGAACAATATCAGCGTATCCTAAGGACAGTTTTATCCTCCTCGATGTACTCAAATTGTGCACCTTTGGGGTAGTGGCTTACAAATGGGCAAGGTCAGCAGGGTGACCCTGAGCTGCTTCATGGGAGAGAGATGAGCTTTTCTGCCCATCTGAAGAATTGCAGTGTCAGAAACCCTCAGGAGAAGTTTCAGCGAGCTTTCAAAGGGTCACTGTGCGTCTGAACTGACTCGATGGCCGTGAGATTGGATTTGAGTTGGAGGAACAAGAACTCAGAAGGGGAAGATTAGGCAGTAGGGTGAACAGAGGAATATTTACCAATGAAATTCTTTAGGATGGCCTTTGATACATTATAAAAATGAGGAAGTACATTTTCATGAGGGGAAATAAAAAATCCTGGCACAGCTTCCTTTGTCGTTCTTCTTGTAATTCTATCAGGATTGCTCCCTTAGCTCCCAAAACCTTCTGAGGCGACCTCTTTGCCTTGGATTTCGTTAGTTTACAGATCTCCACAGAAATGTCTCTGTTGATTGGTCCTTGCTCTCTGGGTCATGCTTGCATGTCCAAGATTCATTCCTAGTTTTGATTTGTTATACAAAATGGACTTCATTGCTTTGCTCTTGGGTAAAGCACCGGTGGACTTAAGTTCAGCTTTCTTACATGTAGTTGATCTTCGTGTAAAAGTTTTTGCTGCCCCTTTAGTCAAAAGCTGGTAGAGGCCAAATTTTCACTTGAAATCAAACATTTCCAACCATGTAAGATTATAGCTCCATAGTTTATTGCATCAAAGGTAAATCCATATTATTCTTTCATCTGTTTTGGGGTCTTCAATCATTAATGTCGATAATCTCCCTGCTCTTGGCTAGATTGGAGGTCTTCATAATCATTCTTCAAAAATTTTATTCATTTGAAAGCTGCTATTTTGTGTGGGAAACTATTTCTGTAAATTTGTCATAAAACATTAGTGATTTGGGAAGGTGTGCATTTGAGTTTTATTTTAAAAGTTAGTCTTGATCTTGAAATTCTTATTTTCTATGGAACAAAACCTGTATAGTGTATTTTTATTTCAAGATATTAGAATAACATTGGCACATGTGAAAGAACATGGCTAGTGCCATCCACTAATTACAGAACCATATTCAAAGACATGTTGTTGGGAATAAATTTATGCATGTATAATATGGAAACTCTCTAAGAATATATTTTGACATTTTCCTATATTTGCCTCTACATTTTGTGAAGCCATTGTAGATTTAAAAAATTCAATTTGAACATGTTGTATGTACAGATGGTGTTTATATTTTCTACCAACTTGATGGTTCCTGTCAAATCCTGGTACCACAATTTGCTCCCTGAATCCACCTCTTGGAGGCTTTGCTCAGCATACAGACTGAATGAGGATGGTGTGAGGATACAAACCTGAAGTATACTTTTCCTGATTCTTAAAGCATGCACAATTTCCTTGTTCTGTCCACACACAGCTGCCTCTTGATCCAGGTAGCAATTCAACCTGAACACAATTAAGTGTCCTAGAATTCCTATTATTCTCTGGGGTCTCCAAAGTTGGTTATGGCCCAGACACAAATGTTCTGGCACAGGGTAATACAATACAAGTGAATACCTTTCTTGGATTCTCTGCCTTCAGCAAGGAGCCATCTGACATCAGCAATGATATCTCTTGTTCTGTGTCCTCTTCTGAATCCAGGCTGAACTTCTGGCAGTTCTCTGTCAAAGTACTGCTCCCTCCATTATTGGATGTTTGTCAGCAAAATTTCACTTCTTTGTGATAGCAATGATAATTTTCTATGATTTGAGTATTCTCTTGGGTCACCTCTCTCTGGAATTTGTAGAAGTATGGGTCAAGTCACTCTGTTCCCAATTTTCTGATCTAAAACAGTGAATGCTTCATCAGATTATTGAAACATTTAAATTGGTATGCAATCAATTTCTGGAGCTTCATTTATGGATAATTCTTTCAATGTAGCTTGAACTTCTTCTTTCAGCACTATTGGTTCTTGGTCATATGCTACCTCCTGAAATGGTTCCTATCAATTTGTTATTATTGGTACCCAGTATTCTTTTGATTTTGTTGTTTTCATGCTTCTTGAATCATTTAATGTTTTGCCCATAGAGTCTTTCAATATTGTAGCTCTGGGCTTGAAATGCTACCCGAGCTTATTTAGCTTTGGATATACGGAGCACATTGTTTTCCCTTTAAGTTTTCTATCTCTAGATCTTTGCATATTTCATTATAATATTTGAGCTTCCTTTTCAAAATGTGCAAGCTTTTAGACCATGATTTCTTCCATATATTGTGG
>PVJH01012033.1:0-66144 GCA_004026705.1 Nesogale talazaci
CCTAAGGCCCGCCCACCGTCTTCCTGCTTGGACCACAGTGATCGCTGCAGCGCGCCTCGGCAGCTGTGCCGCATCAAGTACCTTCACGTCGAAGTCCTCAGCTGAGCGGTGGCTACAGACGGAAACCTTTGTTGAGGGTTTCTTCCTTGGAGCGGGACGATCAAGTCAAAGATTCTTGCTAGGGAACTTGGTTTGCTTCCCCCCACCCCTCTCCTTTAGCCTTGAGGAAGCTTGGGGGTGGGGGTTAAAAGATACCTTAGCAGCAGATGGCAGTCGGAGAATAACAAAGGGGGGGGGGCGGCGCTTAGTAACAAAATCAAACTGAAAGGCCATGGGGTTTTCCCGCCCACCTCCCTGGCATCTCCTAGGAGCAGGAATCCACTCCCCCTCCAGCCTTCACCCTGGCGCTCACGCACCCACCCCCGTGTGCCCAGTGGGCCCTGGTTAGCCACTCCGCTGCAGGGAAGCCTGCCTTCAAGCGGCACTGTGCAAGGTCATAGGCGCCCCGTGGCAGAGGGGTCCCCAGGTGAGCTGCCGACCGCAAAGTCAGCCGTGGGAAGCCACCAGCTGCTCCTGCGGGGAGAGCGGCCAGGCTTTCCACTCCTGGAGGGTGCGAGTCTCGAGAACTCCCAGGGGCAGTTCTACCCTGTCCTGTCAGGTCGCCGGGAGTCAGAATCGACTCGATCGCAGTGGATTTGCTTCATCTCTGTGCACGATAATCACTTAGGAGTGCACAGGTGTGTGTTCAAAATCTGTTAGCTTAAAAACATTTTTTTTTTTTTTTTACCGTGTAGATCTGGTGTTGCAATGGTGCAGTGTTCAGTGGCTAACCTTGACCAGCAGCTCTGCGGAGGAAGGCCTGGTGAGCAGCTCTTGCAGAGATGGCAGCTCAGGCAATCTCACACACTGGGTCACTGCGAGCCAGGGTCCACTGGAGGGCACCTGTTCATCCTGTGCTCTTGCCTGAACAGATCCAGCCTCTCTAATCCCCGGGGACCCCCCATCCCCAAAACAAACAAACTAACACAACAACCCTCCACCCATCAGGAATCATTCCAAGAGCCAGGCAATTGATCCACGATTGGATAGCCAGTCTCATGCCCATGTGGGCATGTATCAGAAGGGGTGGTGGGGCGTATGTGAGTCTGGGCAGACTAGGGAAACAAAATTCATAGACACTCGTATTTTATGAGAGTTTTATATAAAGGGTAAGTATGTATGAAGAAAGCATCCCAACCCAGTGCTGTCCAAGTCTGTAAGTCCCACATTAGCCCCTATGTCCGACACTGATCTACAAAGTCCTCCTCAAGCTCACAAAACGTGAGCGATGACCCAGAAGGAAAGCTGAATCAGTGACCGTGGAAGCATCTCAGCACTGGCAGGGGTCTCCACGCGGCTGCTGCAACATCCAGGGCTCGGGGACGGCTTGCAGGAAGTGAGAATTGCCAGCTCAGGCACACCAGTGAGACCATCAGAGAGCAAGAGACAAGAAAGGTGAGGGTCGCCGAGCCATTTATTACTCCGCCCTTCCATGAAGCCCTATGTGTTCATTGGCCAGATTGGCACAATACACCTTAACTATCATGGGGGTGGGGAGTGTTTGCACAATCTTTCAGGAAAGGGCCCCTGGCCAATGCACAGTGCTGCATGTGGAAAAGCCCCCTCCTGCCGCCAATGAGGGAACCAGGAAGCAGATCAACAGGCCCCAGCCACAGGCTCGGCTCCTCCTAATCTGCCGGTGTTTGTAGCCTCAGGCCTGACCTCCTGGACCTCGCAGTCACAGGTGCCTGAAGTCACATTGACAAGTCTTGGGACCTGGTCAGGAGGCCAGCCTTACCCTGAGGGTGGCTGGCAACACCGGCTTCTGACTGATAGGGCCAACGGCCACACACCTGACATCCCCAAACCACGGGGCTTGCCCAAGAGCAGGTGCACTCCAGAGAGCGAGGAGGGATGGTCCTCAGGCACTCTGCTGGGGGAACGGTTGCGCATGGAGCTGCTAGCCTCAAGGCCCGCAGTTTGAAACTAAGCCTTTTGCAGGGAGAAAGATAAGGTTTTCTACACTTGTTAAAGAGTGACAGTCTGGGAAACACACAGGGGTTCTTCGACCCTGTGCCGTAGGGTCATCATGAGTTGGCGTCCCATCAGAAGGGTAGTGGGAGGGGAGTCCTATCTGGATGACTGTCCTCACCAGAGGGCAGCAGGTGTCCAGTATCAACCTATTACATAAATGGGCCCAATGGCTCAAAGGTGCAAGGGCCCCCATGTCTGACACTACGTTCTCCTTCCATAAGACCCAAGCTCAAGAGTGGTGTTGTTCAGAGTGCTTGTATCTTAAAGCGGTTCATCTGTCTGTTCAGGGCCCTGGGGACCAGATGGGGGCCTGCAGAGCATTCTGAGGGCAGCGTCAGGGCAGGCTCTTAGGGGCTGAGGATCTGGGTTCAGTCCCAGGCTGGTAACAGGTGACGTAGGTGCCACGTTTCCCGTCAGTGAAACGGGGCTGATGAGAGTAGGCTTCCTCGCTGAGCTGTGTTTCCAGATCATGTGCAGGCTGTAGGGGAAGGGCCAGCCATGCTTTAAGGGACTCTTAGGCCCAATCAGATCTACTCCCTCCAGCAGGACCTTAGTGAGCACCAGGGACTGAGCTGCAGGAAGGAGGCTAGACCATGCCCTGCCAGCCTCCTGCCCCTCAAGAGCCTCTCCAAACCAACTCTCTCTCTCTCATACACACACACATACTCACGCACACAGGCACACATGCATACACGCTTTCAAACTGAGAGCCAAGTCTCCGCTTTTAAGCTGCTCAGTTAACGAAGGCCTTTTCCAAGGCTGGATACCTGCAGAATCAGCACGAACTATGCCTGTTGCCTGAAGTGGGTTTTAACTTCGGGGTGATGCCCCCTCTCCAGAAGTACCCATGGCTGCTGTGTTGGGTGCTGTCCCATCAGTCCAGACTCCGGGCGACCCCTGGTGCAGCAGAACAGAGCGCTGGTGGGTCCCGAACCACAGTCACCGCTCTCCTTGTGTTGGAACCCACTGTGACAGGCCTGGAGCCCTGTCGTCTCCGTGAGGGCCCTGTCTTTTTCACCGCCCCTCCACTGGGCCCAGAGGGATGTCCTTCTGCAGGGTCCGGTCTCTCTCTGGTGACGACAGGCCCAAAGGACCTGCGAGCAAGCTCTACGCCCCTGGCCTCTAAGGAACACGCGGACTGCACTCGTTCCCAGACAGATGTGTTGGCGCTTCGGGCCCTCGTCCAAGATTCTTCGCCAGAATCCAAATGCATCCGTTCTGCTTCAGTCTTGGATTAGGAAAGCGTACAGCTTTTTTGGGGGATTGTGATTGGATGCCACCATGGCCGAAGCGCGTGATCTGGCTTTCCACACAGCAGTCCCACGGCTGGAAGTGCTTTCTCTCTCCGAGTAATGAACGAGGTCAGCGTGTGCTGCTCCGCTTCTCTGCCAGTCTTTTCCCACAGTAGCATTGCTGACACCCCCCAGGCTGTAAGATCGATGGATGATGGAAGGGGGAGAGGGAAGGGGAGGAGGAAGAAGGGAGGGGAAAGGGAAGGGGAGGGGAGAGGGTTAGGGACAGGAGAAAGGGGGCAGATAGAGTCAGAGCAGGGACCACAGGGAGACAAGATAAAATAGGAAGGTTGGACTCCTGCGGGGTCCCCATGTGGATTATGCCTCGAATGAGCCCCTCTGACCTGGGAGGCCAAGGACACCGCTCTCAGAGTGCACTGGAACATGGAGGGCTGCCTATGCAGTCAGGGTAAAATTTGACATTTCATTATCAGTTCTCCATCTTGATCCCATGTTCAATGTCCTGGTTTTTAATTATTTTTCCATGATCTTTTCAATTGAGGTTTTCCTATGCTTCATTTTGTTATTATTTTGGGTATTTTTTCTCTATATAAAATTCAGAATAGGTAAATATACAGACAGTGGATGAAGGAATGAATGGCTTTTTGGAGTTACGGCCAGAGGTGGAGTAGGTGGGATGGGGAGCTAACAACAGTGTGGACAAGAAGATGTTCTAAAATTGCAGTGATGATTGCACAGCTCTTTCTGCTCACTGAACTGTATGGTGTATGAATGAGATGTCAAATATACTGTTAAAAACATAGGTACATATATTTATATGTGACAATGGGGAAATAGATCGAGCATATACTTATAGGCTTAGTAGTAGGGCGGCAGATGGGCATTGGATCTCCACTCAAGTACCTCCTCAGTGCAAGAACATTCTGTTCTATTAAGTTCACATTCCATGATACTCACCTTCCTGACACAATCACCGAAGACAAAAAATGTGCATAAGCAAAGGTGTGAAGAAAGCTGAAGGTACCTGGCTATCAAAAGATGTAGCGTCTGGGGTCTTAAAGGCTTGAAAGTAAACAAGCAGCCATCTAGCTCAGAAGCAACAAAGCCCACATGGAAGAAGCACACCAGCCTGTGTGACCATGAGGGGTCAAAGAGATCAGTTATCAGGCTTCAAGAACTAAAAATCATAACATTGTGTGCTCGTTTTTCTGATATGATCGCTGATGACAAATGTGTGCATAAGCAAATGTGATGAAGAAAGCTGATGGTGCTTGGATATCAAAAGATGTAGCATCTGGGGTCTTAAAGGCTTAAGTGAACATGCGGCTATCCAGCTCAAAAGCAACAAAGCCCACATGGAAGAAGCACAGCAGCCTGTGTGACCACAGGGTATTGAAGGGATCCGGTGTCAGGCATCAAAGAACTGAAATTATATCATTATAAATGGGGGTGTATGTACAGATTGAGGACTCAAAGCCCATGAATAGGTGAAGCGACATCCTCTTACAGAGAGGTTGCAGGGAGGAGACGAGCCAGCTAAAGTACAGTGTAGTAACAATGAAATATGCAACTTTCCTTTAGTTCTCAAATGCTTTCTCCCATTCACTATCATATCATCAATTCTACCAGACAAATCCAGCTAGACCGGGGGATGTACACTGGCGTCGGAAACATGGGGAATTCAGGACAGATGTTCCCTAGGGACTAGTGGTGGGAGTGGTGATACTGGGAGGGTGGAAGGATGGTGGAATAGAAAGGGGGAATCAATTTCAGGGACCTACATATAACCTCCTCCTTGGGGCATGGACAACAGGGAAGTGAGCAAAGGGAAACATTGGACAGTATACAGTAAGAAAAATAACAATTTATAAATTATTAAGGGTTCATGGGGGTGGGGGAAGAGCTTGTACTGGGGGCCTAAGTGGAGGGAGGATATTTTGAGGGTGATGATGGTAACAAGTGTGCAAATGTGGCCTGCATACAATTGATGTATGTATGGATCATGAGGGGAGGTGTATGAGTCCCCAATAAAGTGATTCATGAAAAAAAAAACATTACTGGCTATATAACAAGTGGGGAGGGGTGGCTGGAATGGTGGGATGTGGCTTTTAGGAAGAAATCTGGCATCCATCTCATACTCACTATGGCAGAGTATCTGGGAATGTCCCCAGGGCCCCCCCAGACTGGCATTGCTGGGCAGGCTTAAGCTTTATGGACTCAAGGGGGAGTTGTCTATTAAGTAGTCCAAGGGGACTCCTAGGCTACCCACTGCTGCTTTTAGGTTTCCAATGGGAAGAGTCAATCCCTGACAGGCAGGCCTTTGCCTGTGACCTCATCTGGTGGTACTTTTGTCACCAGAATCCTCTGCTCCACTCTTCCTCCAGGTATTCCTACCACTGTCTTTTCTTAACGAGACTTAGAAAACATTTCTCTCTGCCCCACCCCAACCCGTCTCTATCTTCCTCCCATGGGAATTTCATCACCCGATAGGCTGTCTTTCTGTCTGGGTCATGTCCCAACCATTCTAATATCTAAGACGGCATTAGACTCCCAAGAACCAGGTTTGCCCCCACCTTCCACATTGAGAATGGGTAAGGCTTCAATCTTCTCACCCGTGCCTGCAGAGCCCGATTGCCTGTCTACACCGCATCCAGCTTCCAATTCAACAAATTCACTTCACACGCTCAACTTGGGTTTTTCTCTTCCCTCGTCTGTGCTGAAAACAGTGTCGATAGGGAGTGGGAGAATGCTGCCGCAGTGTTTTTGCACACAGGCGGTTTTGAGCCAGGCCAACAAACAGGTGGCTGCGTCGGAAGGGTTATGGCCTTCAGAGGGATATTGGTGACAGGACTCCAGCGACTGCCACCATGACCCTGGGCAGAGATTGAGGCCCAGTTTTTGCCCTTACTCATGTCCCACTTCCCGTTTCCTCACACACAGGAGACCTGGGAAGTCTCAAATTGCCCTGCCCATCCTAGGCGGCCTCCCTCCCCCACACTCCCTCCCCATGTATTGCTGCCGAGTTCAGCTAAGCACACAATTCAAGGAATTCAGAATGAAGCATGGTGGTCCAGCACCACTACCCGTGTCCAACATGTCTCAGACGAGTCTGCTGATGAGTGAATGAATTGGACACTTGTAAGAAACTGGAGGCCAAACTAATCCCTGCACCCTTCCAGTCAGTCATCTGCCCCACAACCCCAGACAGATTCCAGAGAATGGCTGGCACTTCAGACAGGCTGGGACCCCTGTGGTGTTCCAAGCAGACCTCAGCAAGTCTATCCATGCATTCATCCCATCACTCACGTTACAAATAAATACTAACCACCTGGTCTGCCAGGCACGGTGCTGCTAGGAATATCATGGTGAGCAATGTATGGGGGATTTGATTTTGCCCCCTCACAAAGTCACAGGTTAGAGTTTCACTGGTGGTAGTATCTTACAGGGGAGCTTTGGACTGCTCACCACAAGGTCAGTGGTCCAGATTCACCAACTGCCTCCCAGGAGAAAGATAAGGTTGTCCACTTCTGTGAAGATTTACCAAGCCTCAGAAACCCAATGAGTTGGAATGAGTCGGAATCCAATGCGTGGCCATGAGTGGTTACTGTTTCCAGAATGCTAGCCCAAGGCGGCGTCGTGAATGATTTGCTTGGCGCACACACTGCCCAATACAACCCTGATGCACATCTTCCCTGATTTTACTCCCTATGGCAGTCTCCTGTTCTGTTCAAATGACTGCCTCTTGGTCTATGTACAATGACGTCTTTGGGAATTCCCATTTTCTGCAAAGTCACCTACAGTTAGCTATGATCCACGTGGCTGAACGCCTTTGCAGTTAGTAAGACAGATGTGCACAGCTTTCTAGTGCCCTCTGCTTGTGGCCCCGACTCATCTGACAATGAGACCCCGTGTGTCCCATCACCTTCTGAATCTCCTTTGATTTCCGGCAGCTCCTTGTCAATGTACTTCTACGACCACTTTTGAATGGTCTGCATCAGATTTCCACTTGCATGGGCTATTAATGAGATTGTTCTATAATTTCATCAGTCTGGAGGGTCACCTTTCTGTGGAACGGGCACAAATATGCATCTCTTCCAGTGAGTTGGCCAAGACGCTCTCTTCTTAAGTGCTTAGCGTAAACGAGTGAACGCTTCGAGTGCCGCATCAGCTTGCTGAAACATTTCAAGTGGTATTCCAGCAACTCCTGGGGTCGGGCTTTTCATGAATGCCTTCCATGCAGTTCAGACTTCTTCCTCCAATACCCCCAGTTCTCGATCATATGCTAACTCCTGAAATGGGTAACGTCAACCAGTTCTTTTTGGCACAGTGACTGTGTTTTCCTCTCGTCTTATTTTGATGCTTCTTGCATGGTTCAATATTTTGCCATAAGAATCCTTCAGGACTGCAGATCCGGGCTTGAGTTTCTTTCTTCAGAACTTTTCAGTTTAAAAAATGTTGAGCCTATTCTTCTCGTCTTCCTAACTTCAAGCCTTGCACACTTCATTTTAATACTTTTCTGTCTTCTCAAGCTTCCTGTTGATATTTTCTGTTTAGCTCCTTTACTTCATCACTCATTCTGTTTGTTTTAGCCACTCTGAAATGAAGAGCAAGCTTCAGTCACTTCTGAAATCCACTTTGGTCTTTTCTGTAATGACTATTTGCTTTCTGCATGTCCAGTGTTCTTAATGTCATCCGACGACTCACCTGATCTCTGGCTTTAGTTTTTAATGCGACAATTCTGCTCTTGAGACAGTCTCTAAGTGGTATATATTCAAGATTGCCTTTTGGCCATTTTTTTTTTCTTTTCTTAAGCTTAAACTTACATATGAACCATTGAAGACTTGTTCCATAGTTGGACTCAGTCTTGTTTTTTTTCTGATGATATTGAACTTCTTCACGGTCTTTTCCTACAGATGTTAGCCAATTTGATACCTATATCTTCTATCTGGGTGAGGCCCACATGTATATTCACGCATGATGTTGTTGTAAAAAAGGTACCAGCAATGAATGGGATGCCAGACTGCATGAAGAACATGGCACCAGGAGGGGTATAACACTCAGTAACAGCCTGTGACATGCAGAAGACACAACCTGATCTGCTGAAAGTCAAGAGGACTCGAATCACTTACCAATCAACGTAAAGGAAGCCCGCATCTTCACAACGGTACCCAGAAGCAACCTCATTATAAATGGAGAAAAGGATGCTCTTATAAAATATTATCACTGCTGCTAAATCATCCATGTTCAAAGCTGCAAGTCTGGAAAGATGACACCGATGGGGGAAGACCCTTGCAGTTATGAGATAAAAGTCAATCTTAATACACATTTTGATGACTGGACACAGAACCCCCCATAAAGAAACTGTCATAAAGGAGCTACCATAAAAGATTCTTACACGTGCATTTGACCAGTTCCTGTGCCTGGAGGTTATCTGTGGCTAAGAGCACTCAGATTTTATAGAAAAACCGTGGTAAGATGCAGCACCCTCCTGGGGAGGGCTTGGGGTCATCCGAGGACAACCAGAAGAACTAGGTCAAGATGATGACTCACTTCATTGCTGGTTTATGGTGTTACCTGCTTAGGATATTATCCTTTGATGATGCATGTTAGCTGTATGACATGCATGCTTTCTGAAAGGTCTGTGAGCCCCATTATATATACCCACTGGAAAACACACTCTCTCTCTTTCAGACCTGACATGGGATGAGGAGCTTCTGTGCCCTCCTGATTGTCTGTCTGTCTGTCTTTATTATTTTCTACAATGGCAAAGTCGCTCCTGGGGACCCGTTTAAAGAGTATTGTATTAGGCAACTATGCTGTACGTGATGCTGTACGTGTTCAAGGACAGAGATGTCAGAATGAGGACTAAAGCAGACCTGGCCTTGTAAGCATTTGACTGTTGGGCAGCCCATGAGAAGACTTACGGCATCTGATTTAAAGGGACGGTGAAGAACCACAGACTGCAAGGAGCAAACAAGTCTACCACAAGGGACCTGCTGAGAAGTGAGGGTAGACTAGAGAAACACGCATATGTATATAAGGGATAGGTTTACATATAAGAGGAATGGAATATTGTGAAAGTATCCCAACCCAGTCCAGTTCAAAGTCGTAAGTCTGGTATTAGCCCGTATGTCTGATACCAGTCTGTACAGTCTCTTTCTGACTCACAAAGTCACAGGCCAGTGGGTGCAAAGTTCCAGCGCTGGCAGGGGTCTCCCCATGGCTCCTCGTTTCCAGAGCTCAGGGTCCATCAGCAGTATCCATTGGTGACAGAAACATCTCAGCGTTGACAGGTGTCTCCACGTGGCTTTTCTGGCTTCAGAGGTCTGGTTCCATTAGGGTAAGGCCGTGTGGCTTCTCCTCCGGCTCTTCTGGTTCCTCAGATGCTGCCATCTTGTCTTGTCTGTAGTTCGTCATCACGGAGACTGAGTCAAGCCTCTCTTCTCCAATTGGGAAATACCTCAAGACTTCTCAGAATTCTCAGAAGAAACCCATGCCCACAGAGGCCTCATCGGGCCCACAGAGGCCTCATCGGCTAGCTCCAGATTAACAGGCTAGATTCTACCCCACATCTAAATCATGAAATTGACATAGGTACACAACCGCCTCAACTCCCGACACGTTACCGAGAGAGATCAGTCCCTGGACGTCGTCCTGCTTGGAAGAGGGCCAACGGGAATGAGAAAGCAGCGCAACGCATCGCATCGACACAGTGGCTGCTTCAGTTCGCGGGTGGCACAAGACGGGGCAGCGTTGTGTTCTGTGATGCAGGTCGCCGTGGGTCAGAACCGAATCGAGTGCCCCTGGCGGATGGGTAGCAGGGTCTTGCCCCACTTCTCAAGTCAGGATCGTGCAGGTAATGCTTTCACTCCGAGTGACGTGAGGAGGCATTGCGCCCTTCACTGCCATGCAGCGGGGCCCCCTCAAGGAAGAGTCCCTGGGACTTCAGGTCGCAAGTATTCGTCTGTTCAGAAACTACTCTTAGGGTGAATAGAAGTTGAGCTCTTTAGAAAAGTTGCCTTGGTTAAAGCTGATGTCATGGCTACATAAGACACAAGTGAGAGATTCAGAAGTCCAGGTGTGTAGAATTGCTAATTTCACTCACTCACTTTGGTAATGCAGTGGTAAATGTTCTCATACATAAGTCTGAAAACGAACAGTAAAATCAAAGAGTTTCTTAGAACCACCCTAATTTGATTCAAGCCTTAGGAAGCTGCCTTGCAGCTGGACTCTGCTATCCACTAGGCACCTAAGACGCATACATGTGAATGATGGGCCTGAATTGATGCTTCCATGGAGCAATGTGTATGCAGATTACTGCGGCAACGACTAGCTATAAATCATAGCTTCCTCAACCCTGGTGACGTGACTTGAATCATTCGTTTCACTCGCAAGGAGAAGCTTGGAAAGGACTTGCCCACTTATTGGTCTTGCCTGGCTTGCTGCTGGGAATCCGCCCATACCGCCAGATTAAATAATCACAGGCAAGCTTGCTGGGGACACACGGCTCCGTCAGCAGCTGGCACCGGTCATCAGATAAAGGATAAAGGGATACCAGGCCAAACAGTGCCCGGCTCAATCACCTGCTCGCTGTTGTTAGAAGAGTTATGTCTAGGCGAGACCCTAGATTTCTGACTCACAGAATTAGAAGTTTAAAAAAGGCCAAGGCTGTCAGTCTTTAAGTTTGGGGGTGTTCACAGCACGATGGGGCAGCACTGGAGACACAGTGCGGGAATTGTGCACAGTCTGAACTCCCCACGCCAGGGCATAACACGAAGGGAGCGAAACAGAGTAGCCAGGGAAGCGAAGCAATACAGTCCCTGAGGGATTCTGAAAATAGACTTTGGACTCTGGGGGCAAGGCTTGGCACTGCATCAGACCTGGTCAGAAAACATTCATAAGGGTCAGCAGACAGACCAGGCACTATTCATAGGCGATATATATATTTCTTTTCTTTTCATGTCTATCTAGATAAGACAGGCGGGGTAAACAATCCCAAGGAATAAACAATGGGACTGACGGTTCTGGCAGGGCAGGGAGAGAGGAGGAGGTGGGGGAAAGGAAGAGGTATGCAACAAACCCAGGGAACAACAATAGAACTAAAATTGATGGTGAGGAGGGCATAGAATGCCTGGTGGGGTTTGATCAAGTGCAATGTAGCTGAGAGAAAGTACGGAGAGCTGAATGAAGGTCAAAGATGGTAGTGAGACAGGAAGAAAATAAAAGGAAAGAGGAAAGAACTAGGTGGCAAAAGACATATATAGAGGCATAAACATAAGCATGTATGTATGTAAACAAATTAATATATAACAATAGGGAAATAGGTCTATTTACATATGTTAGGTCTATGTACATGTATTTAGAGATTAAATATTAAGGTCGCAGACAGACATTGGGCCTCTACTCAAGTCCTCACTCAACGCAAGAATAAGTTGCTCTAACAGCCTGGCATTCTGTGATGCTCCCCTTCCTAACATGATCGCTAAAGACAAAAGGTGTATATAAGCAAAAATGGTGAAGAAAGCTGATGGTGACAGGCTATTATAAGATATAGCGTCTGGGGTCTTGAAGGCTTGAAGTTAAACAAGTGGCCATCTAGCAGGGAAGTTAACAAAGCCCACATGGAAGAAGCACACCAACCCATGTGATCACAGAGGTGTCAATGGGATCAGATACCAGGCCTTAGAAAATCCAAAACAACCAACCCCTCCCAACAAGGAGGGGTCATTGAAATGGAGACCCAAGGCTGAAGACAGCTGGGCATTCCTTCTCAGAGGGTAACAAGGAAGGGAGGAGCCAGCCCCACTGCAGTCAGGGTGCAGTGTAGCACTGATAATACGCACACAACATTCCTCTTGGTCTTTAGTGCTTCCTCCCCCCCCACTATCATCATGACCCCAGTTCTACCTAGCAAATCTGGCTAGACCAGAGCATGTACACTGGCACTGATAGAGCTCGCAACACAGGAATCCAGGGCAGATAAACCTCTCAGAAACAGTAATGGGAGAAGTGATACCACAAGGTTAAGGATAAGGTGTGGGGTAAAGGGGGAGGAAGGGGAAACCGATCACAAGGATCAACGTCTAACGCCCCACCCCCACCTGAGGGGGACAAACAACAGAAACATGGGTGAAGGGATTCAGCAAATGGTGTAAAATATGAAAATGAAAATAACAAATTATTAAGTGTTCATGATGGTGGAAGTAGGGAAAAAGAGGAGCTAATATCAAGGACTGAAGTAGAAAGAAAATGTCTTTGGAATATTGATGGCAACATATGTACAAATGTGCTTGATATAATTGATGTATGAATTGTTTAAGAGTCCACAATAAAATGATTTATTAAAATAGGATTTAAAAGTGTGGAGGGTTTTTTTACTCCAAATTGAAATGGTACAGTATTAAGGAAGACAAACTACTGTAATGAATAAAACTTTAATTATATCATGGCTTAAGCACTATCAGGTAAGTCTTGGACTACTAACCTCTAGGTCAGCAATTCAAAGCCACCAGCTGCTCTGGGAGAAAGATAAGGTTATCTGCTCCCATGAAAACGCAGTTGTGATAGGTTGACCTTATTGTGCCAAGCTGGCCAATAGGAACATGTGAGATTAATCACGTTGCAGTCTGATTGGCAAAGACATGCATGGCTCTACAAGACCCGCCCACCTCGCTCTTACTCTCTGGTGATCAGAGCTAGTTCTCATCTCAGCCTCAACCTGTGAGTTACACTGCCTGCAGGCCAGGCCAGTCTGTGGGTCATGTGACTAGAGCTTGAGACTGCTTTGGCCCGCACACATAGCTTGAACTGGAGGCTCTTGGATTCTATCACCTTGCACTGTTTGTGATATACCATCTGGGCCTGCTTCCCCAAGCTCCCAAGTTACTATTGCTGATCCATCCTGCTGCCTGTGGGCAGACTCTGCTTGCCTTGCTCCAGGGAGGACTCTGCTGTCTGCTTCCTTCACCTTGGACCCAGCAAGCTTGATGAGCTGAAGGATTGCCAGTATATTAACTGTTCCATGCAAGTGAGTTGAACTGAATCCTCTGTATGGCTGGGTGGACTAGTTAGCTGTTATAGTCCTTGCTATATACATAGATAGATAAATATGAAATCCCAAGTGTACTGGTTTCGGTTCTCTAAAGAACTGCTGTGATGGACTAACTTCACTCAGCATAATGTTCTCTGGGTCCATCGACGTAATGAGGTTCTAGATGGTTTCATTAGTTGGTTAGTGGTATACCCCACTGTGTGTATGTCACAGGGAACAGACTTCAGATGTTCCCAAATTTGAGGAGGGTGTGGGTGGCAAGGTGGAAGATGAAGCAACAGACTCCACCACGATCATTACCCCAGTTCGACCTTAAAAAGCTGGCTAGACCAGAGCACGTGCACTGGTACAGATAAGAGCTCGCAACACAGGGAATCCAGGACAGATAGCTCCCTCAGGAACAAGGGTGAGAGGAGCAATACCATGAGGGTAGGGGTAAGGTTGGTGAAGGGGTAACCGATTGGAATGATCAATGTGTACTCCCCTCCCCCCGCCCCCACAGCCCCAGGATACACAGCAGAATCATGGGTGAAGTGGTGGTGTAAAATATGAAACTAAAATGTAATTTACAAATGATCAAAGGTTCACAGGGTAGAAGGGGCGGGGGAGGGGTGGGAGGTGGGGGAAAGAGGCGCTGTCAAGAGTATGCAAAGCGCAGAAAGGGTCGTCGGGCCAGCTCCACTGTGAGAAACGATGTCCCTCACTGGCGTCGGGAATTGTGCCCGACCTGACCCCATCACACTGAGGCGATTCACTAAGGGAGTGCAACAGAACAGCACGGGGAACAGAGCAACAAAGTCCAAAATAAACTTGGGGGCCGGGGCATGACACCCCATCAGACTCAACCGGAAAACACTCCTAACGGTCAACAAACAGGCTCTGAACTATTTACAGGCTTTTCCTCTTTGTCTTTTGGTTGTGTTTTCTTTTGTTGCTTTGTTTTGCTGTCTTTTTTGTCTGTGGATATCATCGTCTCTGCAAGTCTATCTAGACGCTCCCAAGTCCGATGCCTCCGATAGGTGGATAAACAATCTAGAGGACAAAATGACAGGACTTACAGTTCCGGGGAGATATGGGAGAAGGGGAGGCAAGGGAAAGGAAGTAAGGAAGTGGGTGTTAACAAACCCAGGGACATGGGAACAGGTGATCCAAAATTAGTGGTGAGGAGGGTATAGGAGGCCTGGGAGGGCTTGATCGAGGGCAATGTAACCGAGAGGAATTACTGAAACCCAAACGAAGGCTGAGCATGATAGTGGGACAAGAGGAAAGTAAAAGAAAACAGAGGGGGCTGAGCCCCGGTGACAGTGGTTGTGCGCGGGACTGCGGCCTACTGGGATGGAAGTTCAATTCCAGCAGTGGGGCTGGGCCTCCTACTCCCACCACCAGAGTGCAGTGATGCGTCCCCCCCCCCCCCGAAAAAAAAAAAAAAAGAAAATAAGAGGAAAGAACTCAGAAGCAAAGGGCATTTAGAGAGGTCTACACACAGACATTTACATATGTAAATATATTTATGTATTACAACGGGGAAATAGATCTATGTACATATATTTATAGGTTTAGTATTAAGGTAGCAGATGGACATTGAACTCTACTCAAGTACTTCCTCAATGCAAGAACATTCTGTTCTATTAAACTGGCATTTCTCAAATCCAGCAGCAGCTCTCCAGGAGCAAGGCTGGGCTTCCTACTCCCACCAGGGCAGTGCTGCCACAAAACAACAACAACAAAAAACTGGCATTCCATGATTTCACCTTCCTGACAGGATCACTGAAGACAAAGTGGGTGCATAAGCAAATGTGGTGACGAAAGCTGATTGGGCCTGGTTATCAAAAGATAGAGCATCTAGGGTCTTAAAGGTTTGAGGATAAACCAGCAACCATCTAGTTGAGAAGCAAGAAAACCCACATGGAAGAAACACACCAGCCTGTGTGATCACGAGGTGTTGACAGCATCAGGTATCAAAGAACAAAAAAATCAAATCACTGTGAATGAGGGGGAGTGCAGAGTGGAGACCCAAAGCCCATCTGTAGACAACTGGACATTCCCTTATAGAACGGTCGCAGGGAGGAGACGAGCCAGTCAGGGTACAGTACAGCACCGATGAAACATACAACTTTCCTCTAGTTCTTTAATGCTTTCTTCCCCCCACTACCATGATCTCAATACTACCTTAGAAATATGGCTAGCCCAGGTAAGAGCTGGAAACACAGGCACTCCAGGACAGATAAACTCCTCAGAGTCAATGATGAGAGTAGTGATAGCAGGGCAAGAGGAAGGTGGGGTAGAAAGGGGAAATCGATCACAATGACCTACATATCACCCCCTCTCAGGGGGAGACACAACAGAAAAGGGGGTGAAGAACATGAAAAAATAATAGTCATTTATAAAGTATTGAGGGTTTGTGGGGGAGGGGGCAAATGAGGATCTGATACCTAGGGCTCAAGTAGAAAGAAAATGTTTTGAAATTGCTGATGGCAACAGATAAACAAATGTGATTGACACAATGGATGGATGGATGGAGATGAGTTGTATAAGCCCCCAATAAAATGATTAAAAAAAAGAGAGTGGAGCTGATACCCAGGGCTCAAGTAGAAAGAAAATGTTTTGGAAATGTTGATGGCAACATATGTACAAATGTACTTGATACAATTGATACAGGGATGGTTAGAAGAGCTGTAAGAGCCCCCGGTTAAAATGACTTATTGAAATAAAAAACTTAAGGTGATATGAAAAATTTATAATTAGAAACTTTAGCTCTTTATGCAGGAAACAAGGTGTCTGTGTGTGGAAAGGAAGAGGTAAATCTCTTTGGTTGCCATTCCTGTCATCCTGGTGTCTGCGGTACTATTCTCTCGTATTCTCACTTTCGCGGATGCTGCCCTGGCACACACCAGGGTCTGGCACCCGCTGGAACTCTTAGCATATGCAGGCCCAAAGGGGCTTCTGCTCATGAAATCTGACCACCTAGGTTTCAAACATCTGTTCATTACATCTCAGCACGACTGTCACTTCGATAACCTTTGCTAGGAACACAGAACTGTAAGCTCCATCGGGGGAGGAATTGTAGGTCCACGTGCTACACCCCCTCAGCCCCCCATCTGTGCACATGCCCTTAATATAAAACAAATAGTGAATGCGGAACGAGGGAACCACACGGCAGCTCACGGTGTGCCCTGCCTGGCCTAGTCGTTCTTCTGGGTGGGACTTCTGAAGATGGCCCGCCTAGATAAAAACCTGACTCAAGGAACCCCAGCAGTTCGGTGGCACAAGTCATTGGTGTGCATACATTAAGACCCTATTTTTTGAATGACCAATGGCTGGGCATTTTTCATCCCTAGTCTGTGTTCCCAGTTACCGAAGCAACCTCGTGACTCCCTGGCAGTGACTAGCAGCTTTGGGGGGGAAAAACGAGGCATTTTTTCAAGATGTTAATGATCCAAGTGTAAAAGTCAGTTTCTTGGTTTTTATGCTTTTAAATCGTAAGAACGAGAGAAGAGCTTGAAAACCACACGTTTTGGATTTGTTAGAGCCACGTCCTGGACAGAAAGGGCTTTGAGAGCAGTTGAGGATCAGAGCCTGGAGGAACTGGGTGGAGTTTATCCTGTGCACCACAGAGTTGAGAAGTGTGCCCGGCTATTGGAGCTTTCTCATGCAGAAGGAGCCCAGCACCAGTGTTCCACCATGCTGGGCCGATTCAGCGGCTGCCACAAGGGGCTGGCTCCCCAATCTTGGAATTGTCTCCGTTCTGGGTCCCCGACTGCTGTTGCTTGTGTTCTGATGAGCCTTCTCTGTGTTCTAATAACTGCCTCCTTTCCAGTAAGTCCTTAGCCTCCCATCTCCTTCCTTTACGATACACCCACCATCACGCTGCCAATGTTCTCCCTGGAGTGCAAATCTGCTCTTTCCCTTGCTTAAAATCCTCCAATGAGAGTTTTCTGGCGAATGTCCACACTTTTCAGCTTGGCCCGAAATCCCTTCGTGATTTGTCATCTGCTGACTTCTCTCCCTTCCACACCTTCCTTCTGTCAGCGTGGCACTCTGGGTGGCTTGGTGGAAACTATGCAAATGGTCTTTCAAATGCCGACATGTCACTCACGGTGGACAGGTTTCAGCAGAGCTTCAAGATTAAGACATTCCAGGAAGGCAGACTAGACGCAACACTCTCCTTCAGAAAGAAAAAAAAAGTTGCTCGTGGAGACCTTATGAACAAGCGTGGAATGCTTTCTGTTAAGCATGCAGGCAGTCGGACCCCTCAGAGTTGGAAGGCACTCCAAACACGACTCGGGGAAGAGCTGCCTCCTTAGAGGTGAACAAAACTCCACGAAGGCTGAGAGCTTTCAAGACCGTGACTTGCTGCCATGCCATGGCTCAAGCTAAGAAGGAACAGCTGGAAACATCCATTAATAGTGAGAACATGACCTGTTCTGTGTAAAGTAGTAAACTAGAAGAACTGGGAGCTGTCCAACATGAAAGGAGATGCCAAGATCAACAGGGAGTTCAGATGAACCAGACTTTGAACTGAACACTCACATGGCCGACTATGCTGGGAATGGCAGCCTGAGGAGGAACAGATAGATAGACATCCTTTCATCAAAATAAGACATGGCAAGATCTAGATCTAGCCTGATGAACAAGAACAACACTGCCAGTGATAGGATACTACGATAAACCAACAAGAAAGACTCAAGATTTTAAACAAAATGTCAATCTGAAATTGATCAAGCATACAATCAAGATGCAGAGAAAACTGCCAGTGATGGAACGCACAAATTGGAATCAATGAAGAAGGGTCAGGAGTTGGAAAACTTCTTGGTCAAACAGCTCTGGAGACGGTATGATAGAATTTTTACAAGACTGACAGTTAACTAACTGCAAGTATCTTTCTTCAACCACATAAAAGGTAACTATCAACATGGGTCTCATCAGCTGAAAAATGAAGACATTAAATCCACAAAATCTGTGGAAAGTAACTATGGGGAAGTTCAATGTCATCAGTCAGAAAAAGGCTAGGAATCAAGGATGGTACACATCATTAAAAACTCCTGTGTAAGTTGAAGTTAAAGCAAATGAAGTTCCCAGGAGGTAGAATCCAACCTGAGTGTATCCCACCTGAATTTAGAGACAACCTCACCCACAGATTGGACACCTTCAACACTAATGACCCAAGATGAGATGGAGCAAAAAAAATCATTAAAAAGGAAAGAAAAGACCAAAATGAATCTTGACGCTCCACAGAGCTGCTAAAGTTAGAAATATTGACGTAAAAGGCCTGAAGAGCAAATGTCAAAGGATGCCTCAAGAAGACACAGCAAAGTATTATAATGAAATATGCACAGTTTTCCACGCAGAAAACTGAAGGGAAGAGTATGCATGACTGGCATTTCTCGGGCTGAAAGAACTGGAGGGAAAAGTCAAGCCTTCAAGGCAAAATAAAGAACCACGCAGAAAGCATCCAAAGATGTTGGAAGGAATACAGTCACCATACAAGAATGAGTGGTTTACATTTCACCATTTCAGGAATTAGCATACAATCAAAACTAATAGTGTTAAGGGAAAAGTTCAAGTTGAAAACACTTGAAGCGAAAAACAAGACACCAGCAACTGATGGGATACATACCAATGCAGATGTTCCAACACCCTGAGAGGCATGCTCCTAAGTATTCACTGGTCTACGCCAAAAAATCCCCCAAATCTAAGAGGGCAGCTACCTGACCAAGTGGGTGAAATCAACATTTGTGTCCCTTCTGATTAAAGGAGGTCCAACAGGATGCAGAAAGAACTGAGTATCATCATTGCTATCCTTTACAAGTGCACTCTTGCTCTTGACAACGGATGCAGCAATGCATACATTCAAGCCAGATTTCAAAAAGAATAGGGGAGGAGAGATATCATTGCTGGTAACAAAAGAATCTTAACAGATGCAGAGAGTACCAGAAAAAAAATATCTACCTGGTTTATTGACTATGGAAAAGCATTTGACTATGAACCATACCCAATTATGGCTAACCTTGTGAGGAATGGGTATTTCAGAGCATCAAACTGTGCTCAGGCAGAAGCTGTACCGAGAGAGAACAAGAGGAACGAGTGTTTCTTGGGCAGCAACGCGGCCTGCGGGTTCATCCTTAGATCACAATTGTTCGAAGCAGGAGAGCATGAATGAAAGCGTGGCGTCATTAATAACCCGTGACATGCAGATGACAGGCACAACCTTGCATGCTGAAAGACAACTTGAAGCATTTACTGATGAAAATTACATAAACACCCTAACAAAAAGAAAACAAAAATCCTCACTACTGAACCAGTAACTAGTGTCATGATAAATCAAAAAGGAAAAAAAAAAAAGTTGTTCAGGGTTTCAGCTCACATAGTTCCATATCCCAAGTCCAGAGAATCAGCAGTCAAGCAATCAGGCAAATTGCCTTTGGCAAATCTGCTGTTAAAGGTCTCTCTATAGAGTGATAAAGAGCAAGGGGTCAAAGATGAGCCGAGTCGAAACCCTGGGGATCTGCATCACCACACAGGCGAGGTGCCAGATAAGGATGTCCAGAGGAGAGATGCATGTGGATTATGGGACTGGTCAAGAACATGAGAGCCTGCAAGGGCTTACAGTCAGAGTGCTTTCTAGAAGTGAGGATGGACTTCAAACATCGGCTGAGGGTCCAGTCTCTGGAGAAAGGTCTTCATACTTGGAAGGTCAGCAGAAAAGAGGAGGACTCTTCAAAGAGGTGGATTACCAATGGGCTCACACCTGACGGTGCGGGTGAGACGGGCTCGGACTGTGTTCCATTTCCTTGGCTGTAGGGCTACTCAGGGCTCCGATCTGAACCCCTTACTCTCCACAGCCGTTCTCCAAGCACTGTCGGAGCCTTCTTCTAGCAGAGCACACTTGGGCTTTCTGCTGGGCAAGGCTCACCTCTCACATGGCCCTCTAAGCACATTCCTGAGAGCTGTGATCTAATGCTTTCCGTCAACCTTTTGCCGGGTCTGAATGCATTGACTCTCCCTCTGCCCCCACAATAGCCTACGCTAATGTTCACAGCATAGACGATGGTTGTATTTGCTGGCTTGATGATTGGCTTTGCCCACTAGCAACTATGGCTGGAGGTCAGCTGTCTTACCGTCTCTACTCTTGCTCCCACACGGTTCCTAGAGCCCAGCAGTGTCACCGGCAGCGCCTCGTTGCTCAAACAGCAAGTCCGCGTCATCAGGTCCACTCCAGTCATCCTGGACTGGGCAGGAGACAGCGTAAGTGCTCCGCAAGGGCGGGTGGCAGGTGAGTTCCAGCTGCTTGACCTGCGGCTGGCAGCTGAATGCACCCCACCCCAGCGCTTCTTCCAGCAACAGGTCCCGTACGTGTTGGCGGCAGGAGCAACAGCTAGCACAGTGCTGACTGATTGCTATGTCGAGCGTCTATGTGTGTTGTCACAGCAACCCTAAAGGAGGAACTAAGTTTTTTGTTGTTTTTTTTTTAACTGACCAAAGTGAGGTGCTGAGAGTAGGGATTTTGCCCAACACCACCGAAAGGTCCAAATGAGGCTATCTAGAACCCATGTTTGTTTGTTTTTTTTAAATCGATGAAATACAAAACTCACTCTCACATCTTGAAAACTGTGCTTCAAAAGATTTATTTTCTGTTATTTGTCCTCCTTTAAAAACATAATAAAATGTCACTAAATCCAACCTAAATTATAAAGGTGTGATTATGCCCTGGCAGATGACACCTCCAAACTATTTCATTCCAATATTTTTTAATCCCTCCCCCACTCCAAAATTTACAAGTAGGTCTTACATTTGAAATTCAAAGTACATTTTGACTGAAAGGGTGGGGTTGGGGTGTGTGTGTGTGTGCAGAGGCCTCTTTCCATTACCAATACCAAAACAAAGAGAGATTCTCTTTCCATTCCTACTGTCAGTCAGCTTGTAGGCTATTACAGAGTTTTAACCCCCATTTTCCACCACCGAGTTTGCGCTGAGTAAGTAAGCTAGAAGAGACAGAGCAACTGGATCTAACTTCAGTTCCTGGATGGTCACTTCTCAGCATGAAAGTTTTTCTCTTGAATACATGGCCAGCTTTCAGTAAAAGGATAAATATGACAAACTTCCTGGAATGCATTCTTCTTGTCTTCTTACAAATCAATGGGATCATTTGGCAAAATCATGTGGAAGATTTATTAAAATATCAGTAATGAATTGCTCCATTTTCATTTAGAACATACCAAAACAAGTTGCTTCTAATACATTGTCTATATTACTTATGATTGACCTTTTGAAACCTTATTCAACAGAATAACAGAGGATATTGAGAGGTATTACAGAAGAGTTGTAAAATCATGAACAAATTAAAAAGGTAAATATCTACCATTCTCATGATAATGAAATTCATACAAAAGCCATCGCAAAGAAATCCAATGTAATGACTTGCAGTAAAAAAGATCAATACCACCAGATTCCCTGATCTCCTCTGTCTCCCTCCAGGGCCCGCTGCTCTATTCCATGCCCCCCCCCCCCCCCACTGCTTACAACGCCATTGGCCAGTAGTGCACAGGAAACACTGTATGCTGGTGCACAGGAAGACATTCTCCTGCTTTCCTTCATAGGAAGACTCCGAGGCATGGGAGTCCTGGCAGGTGCCTCACAGTTCAGGGCAGCAGAGCTGGGAAACACAAGGTTGGCTAGTGGGTTCTACAGCAGCACTTGATTTCCACTCCCCCCCCCCAATTATTTCTGGAATATGTGTTTATATCAGGTTGTTCTTTGTCCCTCTATAAGCGAGCAGTCAAAACTATTTACTTTCATTCTCAAATGAACAATGGCTTACATCATCTGAAAATATACTGACTTCCTATGTACAGTAATACGGCACTTCCAACTGAAATTAAGTATTAACATATCTGGTTTTCTGCAATGCCACAAAGTGGAGACAACCAGGTATCTGTTATTCAATACAGGGATTCTGTGGCTTGAAAGCAAACACTCCCTTTTGTAGCTTAAGCACAGAATTCACAGACTCTGGTACCCAAGAGAACTGTATGAGAAACTTATTACCGAAAAAAGTTTTTCCCAGTTCCTTAATAAGAGGAATACACACTAGTGGGAATATAACAAGTAGCAATTTCTTTTAAAGAAAACCCAGCAGCAATTTAGTTTCAGAATGAGAAGATCTGGGCAAGGAAAAGTGGATGGTAAAGCAGACTGCTAACTACCATTAGACACAACGTAGCACAGGAACAGTTCAGAAGTTACATACTTTAGAAGAAAAGGAAACGGGCCAAACAAAGTCTTGGCATGCTAGGACTTTTAAACTACGAGAACATCTATGCAAGAATAGTGATACTTTATTCACACACCCATTGTCCTCAGGATAAATAAAATTTCAAGAAAATGGCCCAAGTGAAGTACAAGATTCATACGCCATTTACCTCTATGTAGCTTTACCTATAGCTCTTGATCATCTCATTTAGATGGAAACTTCTCCTGTGAAAGAATAGATGATTTGGATAGTTTTTAATCAATGCATAGTACAGATGTCAATTCAATGGTAACAGATAGTAATATCAATTATTCTTTATTTAAAAACAAAAAACGAAAGTCTCCTATTTTGTTTAAATGTGGCTTATTGTGTGAGGAACTTATCACTCATTCACTCTCCAAGCTGGTAAATAAATGTAGGTTGTGTTTACATAAATTTGCCATCTTTTTCTTTAAAGAAGTATCTCATGTTGTATCTTGCAAAAATACATCAATCAGAGTGACTGCTATTAAAACTTATTATACTCAAAACTTACAAACAAGGTTGTGAATCAATAAGCTCAGAAAAAAGTAGTCTGCTGTTTTCCACATGCCCTGTAAACAGGACTCCTTTGAGAATCATACTGCAGCTCTGCAGAGAGGGCTCCACAGGCTCTTTCTTTTTTGAGTGACAATCCAGTGAGGTGTCCACTGGGTGAAAACTGAAATAACAGCATAACATTTAAAAAATTTCAGTTCCAGGGCTGAGCCCCGGTGGGGTAGTGGTTGTGTGCGGGACTGCGGCCCACTGGGACGGAGGTTCAATTCCAGCAGTGGGGCTGGGCCTCCTACTCCCACCGCCGGAGGGCAGTGATGCACCCCCCCCCAAAAAAAAAATTTCAGTTCCAGTAGGAAGCCAAAAGCTATGTATCATTCAACAGTTAATAACTCTTTTTTGTGTGTGAATGGTTTGACTATGACACACGCTAAAAATGAGTTATGGGAACCATTATTTGTTTCCATCATAAACACTGCTTTTAAAACATGATCTATCATTGGACTTATATCCAAATCTGAAAAAAATATATATAAAAACTATGCACAGTCTTTTTTTCTGGCAAAGTGTCAATACTTGGGTGCTTAACTTCTCTTAAAAACATTTTGTAGTGGGGGTGGGGCAGGGAGGGAAAAGCCTGATCAAAATACGTCACAGAGTCAAAACTGGCATTCATTCTGATCCATTATGGCCAGAGTGACAGTCCGTGAAATTGTGGAAAACAGGGCTTTCCCCACATATGCAAGTATGATGGGATTTGCAAAATGAGCCCCTGTAAGTGTCCTACAAGCTACGATCAACATGAAAATCAAGTCTGAGTCTTTATTTCATCTCCACAATATTTAGTTGCTCGGAGTTTTCAGCCCCATCTAGCATGATTTTATGTCCTGTATATACTGTCCAGAGCATACTCAGAGACTTATAAGGATTCTAAGTGACATTATGTAGAATTACTTAAAATATTTTCCAACAGCTTTGATTTTGAACAAAAACTGGAGCAGTTGGGCTTTGTAAACCTGTTCTCTATGCAATTTATTCTCGAGCAAGTCACTGATGGAGATGGGACTTAACAGAGAAAACACTAACTCGCATAATTCAGAACAGCAAAAAAGGACTCACTAAAGACAGATTTAAATAAACACTGTCCTAGATGAAGGTAATGGTCAAGGAGCACTTGATACTGACAAACTTGGAACTTTTAAAAAAAACTGCGGGAGTGTCTCTCCACTGCGGCTGCAGCAGCACAGAACCTTACGATCAGCAGAGGCCGGGTGCCCAGGATGGTGGAGCATGGCACGGAACACAGAGGAGAGCAGGAACTTAAGTCAAGGGGCTTGTAAAGTAATGCAAATGAGCACATCATGTCAGAAAATACAACTTTCAAAAAAAGAAAAAAGAAAAAGCAACTTCCATAAGAATCTGAGTTGTTGACTACCCCAGCTGTAAAATATTGTTTCCTTTAAGCATGGAACAGAACAAGATCACACTCTTATCCCAATCATACAGCAGTGTGAAGTAGTCACATTCTAAGAGGTCTTCCTTCAGAGGTGAAATCTTGTAAAAATCAAAGCATTAGATCAAACTGAATTCAAGTGAAGAGTCCATGGGAGCAGGGGGGGAAATATGAAAGAATGTTTTCTCTATGTTTTTTTTTTAAGCACCTATGAAACTGTGCTGTCAGGTGTTACAATGGAGGTTTTGAATTCTTTTATTCTTTTGTCAATTGCAGCATAACAAAAGGCATTCACAGCATAATGTGAGGGAAAATGTTACCTGGTCTCGAACGACACAGAAATCCATTAAAAACACTTTTAATTATTTAAAACAACACACTTTTTTTTTTTCCTAGGTAGCAGCAGCTGCTCCTGTGCTTATCTTATTACAAAATCTGAAACAGAAGCAACAGAGTCCGGGCAAACCCCGAGAAGAGTAAGAGTAGCAGCTTTAAATTAGAAAGGAAACCACTAAGGACATTAAGGAAAGCTTAAAGTAAAAAATAAAAAAGCATTGTGCAACTTTCAGTTATGCTCCGTAAAGAGTGCTACACCTAGATGTGCCTCCACTGATAACATTTTCCCTTATTTCGAAATCGCAAAGTTTGTGTAGGTATTTTTGACATCAACCAAAAAAGAGAAAAAGAAGACAGTGACATCCACTACTGTCGCCCTAACAGCTCTCTTCCAGTTTTTAACCATTCCGATGTATCTTGTGGAAATATTTATTCACATAATTTCGCCTAATACATTTCTTTCTACACAAGACTGAATTTAGAAGTCACAAGAGAGTAACATTTTTAATTACAGTAACAACTTATTAATAAATTATAAATTAACAAAATCTTCATCTTTGCTTTAAAAAATCATTTATCAAATGCTAACCTCCAGATTATCTGGAAAATTAAAGATGCAAATTGCTATAAATCTAGCATCCCAATTAAATTGTGATTTCTAAAAGTATATAAAATATCCCTTAAATTATCCCAAGTTCCACTCCAGAAAATTTTTATTTTACTTTTTTTCATAAGTTATTAAGTTTAGAACCTTCTAAATATTTTACCCAAATGTGGAAAATTGCCTGGAGATGCAAAGCACAGTAAAATAATTACATGAAAAGAATAAACAACAATAACAAAATACCCGTTAAAACAAAGTTGTTATAGCTGGCAGCACTTAAAATTGGTATTTTTCAAAAAGTTGCATAGCTGCAAGGTGATTCACTGCTGATTAATGGTTGAGCAGTTTCAGTTAAGAGGAAACAATGCATTTAATAAACTGAAATTGAGTAGACAGGTCAAGATTTTGTTAATGAAAATGCAATTAATGTAACTTGATTTACTCTTTGGACTGCATTCTGCTAATGTTAAATACCTTTCATTGTAAATATTAATATATTTTGCTTTCCTATGTAGAATCTGTTTTCTACTTGGGATGGGGTGGGGAGACGGAACAACTTGAGATTCTGGTCTGCATTCAGAGACTGTTTTACTGCTTGATTACACTTCAGACTTTGATTTATAAGAAGCAAATCATGTGGATTTTTAATTTCAGAAGAGATGAATGCAAATGAGGGGGCAAATAATAGAGCCCCCACACAAAAAATACAAATCAAAACATAGCTAGTTGTCCAGCTCTAAAAACTTAATAAAAAGTAAATCAACTTTTAAATCAGTTAACTTTGGCATCTGAATATAAAATGTTTATCAGTATTACCTATGTAGATGACTACTAAGGGATGTGCAGCATTTTCAAAATCCCTGTGTGTGTCCTTTATATGCATGTTTGGTACTCTGAGCTCTGTGCTAACTGTCCTCTTCTCCAGAGGGTTTTTGCCGCCCTGTATGATTGTCCATTTCCGTATTTGGGACTCTCACAGAACTCCGATTTCTGGCTGAGTGTGCCTGCATTTTTGTTGTTCCAGAGACAGCTCTTCATACCCTCTAGGTTTTTCAAGCATCTTCAAAAGATAAGAAAACCTGTTTAAAAATAGATACGTTTAGTTATCAGCATTGACTTTTAGTAGCAACATAAACCCAAAGACAGAGTCAATTTCCTTGTGAACATTTCTTTGGTTACTATAAATTTCCATTCTTTTACTTACTATTCTAAAAATTCGTAAAATCAGGATTGTGCAGAATAATGGATGTAGGGCACAAAAGGGGCAAGAAAAACTTAACACAGTAAACAGTCACAAAAGAATAGCCAGACACCACAGTCTGTCCCCTCCACTGCAGACACAGGACAATCACTCAACACAGCATCCTAGAAAGCAAGTCAAACCAAATCGGAAGAATTACCTCTAAAACAGGACTCTGATGCTTAATCTGAAGGGTGCTCAGGGCAAGACCTATTTACTTCAAACCATTCGTCTATGCAGCTAGAAAGGAACAGAATCAGAAAAGTTGAAACATTTCTATTTGATTATCTCATGACAGTAATGGTGAAATACTTACTTCTTGACTTTAGCTTATCTTTGCAGAAAGCCCTACCCAAACATGATCATATTTTCATAAATAAGTAAGTTTATTATATTATGATTATTCCAATAAGCAATTCAGGAAAGAATCTATTCCAAAATATGCTGAAAAATACTTTAATGAGGACCATTATGAAAATAGTTTCTAGAGAAATATCACTTTACTAATTAGAATCAAATGGAAAATCCGAATTGTCTTCTCAAAAGTTATGCAAATACCAACCCATTTATGGCACAACTGATGCAATTAATCCTTGGTCATGATGAACCATACTTTTTGAATGAATTTTTTTACTGTGAATTGGGGGTGGTGATGGTGACAGTTACCATATATACCTAAGTATAAACCAACCCCCAAAGCATCCAAGGCACCCAATTTTACCACAAAAACGGCATTAAAAATGTGCTGAAAAAACTCGACTTATACATGAGTAATACAGTATTGCAACTCTGAATTCAACAATTCAAACCACTTGACTCCCTCATGGATCACTAATCACATGTATGTGACTCTTGGACTAGTTATCTTAATTCCATCCCATGAAAGCAATAGATTTTAATTTATAAAGCATCTCAAAGTCTTCTTTTATTATAAGCTAAATAATAGAGCGTGCACAATTATCCTCAGTCTAAATCTGTGCTGTCCCATGCCCTAGCCACAAAGCGTGGGATTTTAAAAATTTAAACTCATTAATCTAAAAAAAAAAAAATCTGTCTCAGCTGCACTACCCACATTTCAAATGCTCAGTGGTCATATGGCTGGCCAGTGGATACTGTACTGGATGGCACAGATACATAAGCCCTCCATCACTGTACACAATCTACTCCACTGTGTTCTGGCATTTGATAAAGCCTTGAAAGGATAACAAACCTGGCCAATGGCGAGTAAATTAACTAGGTAGGAATCAAATTATTTCATTGATGCAGCATATCAAACTTGCAATATGCCACTGAGATAGAAGTCAGGCTAACATGCTGCAGGACAAGATAAATATTTGTCATTATATGAGGGGGTAGTCCCCCCAACCCACCCCCCTTACAGAATCCCCTCCCAAGCTATGTATTTAATTTTCTTTTTACAAAACCTTATCACCTTCCTAGTACTCTTTAATATACTTAATACATTTTTCAAGTCTGCAATTCCATTCTGGAAAACATATTTCAGAATCATCTGTTTGGATGGCTGGCAGGCAGCACCTCCCTCGTTTCTTTCTTCACCTAGTCCTCTTCATCAAATCGCTGTCCTTTCATGATCTTCTGCATTTGCAGATATGTATGGAAGTCAGGGGAGTCAGGTGTGTGGGGCCAGAGGCATGCTGTTTTTTAGCCCCAAACTGACGCACTGAGGTAGCTGCGTGAACGGGTGCATTGTCCTGGTGGCAAAACTAGCCCCTCGTCTGCTGTTAAGTCAGGTCTTTTTTGCTGAATGCTGTTAGGCTATCTTTTCAGAACCTTTAAATAGAAAGGTTGATTAAAATCTGATCTGGTGGAACAAAATTTAAATACACTGTAAGTTGACATTTTTGTCTGTCCAGGAGGTTGACTAATGTCCAGAACAAGGTTTTTGACATTTTACTTTGTTTGAAATAAAAAAAACCACTCATATACCTGAGTTTTTCCCAGAGTGCTGTCATTTTTAAGTTGTGTTCAACATCACCACTGTTTCTGCAGCGTTTTCCCCAAGCAGGACACAGAATTTCACTGCTGCACACTGTTCTCTGACATCAGTCATCACCAAAAAGAAGGCTTGAGTGAAACTGCCTTTATGAAAAAAATTCTGTGACTGGAGAACCATCCCAGGCAACCTCATCGGGTGCACTAAACCAGTGCTTGCCTGGTGGAAAAGGTACACCACGAAAGCTCTGTCCAGCGCAATTCCAGGTGCTCGTGGTTTTTTGGTAACCCCTCCTACTGACAGATTGGTTCTATAAGCAAAATTGACAGATGAGATTAAATAAGAACAAGGTAAAAGTAACTCACTCATATTCTTTGAAATATTTACATCAGTCTCTGTTGTAATTGCTACTTGTATTGTTTTCAACCTGCTCTCTGTCCTAGTCAACTGCTGAATTAACTTTTGTTAAACAGAACTTACATGACCTAAGATGGGTACTTTTTTATTTTATAATGATGTCATTTTGGTTCCTCCCTCCTGAAAAACAATCAGCTAAAATTCTAGGACTTTCTCACATAAATCTGCTGCCCACACACATTATATCCCATTCTAAATGATTTCCATTGATACTTAACATTTTATTATCATACCACATCAGCAGGAAACCATTTTTCTGAATTGGGTGTTTTTTCATTCCTTACTCTACAACTACATATGTGTGAATTCTAAAGCAGCACACACAGTACTGTTTCTATGCCTTACAACTTTATAAAATGCTCCCAGAGCACTTTTTTTTTTTTTTTTTAAGGCATCACTGCCCTGGTGGTGGGAGTAGGAGGCCCAGCCTTTGCTCCTGTGAACAGGAAGTGAACCTCCATCCCAGTGGGCCGCAGTCCCGCGCACAACCACTATGCCACCGGGGCTTGGCTAGAGCACACTTTTTTGTAACTTGTTTTATCTACTACATTTGCCTGATGAGATTCAAAATTGATCTAAGCAAAACTGCTTTTATAATGTCAATGTAGGTAGCATTTCATTATCTAAATATCCCCCAATTTATGTGTCCATTCTTTCACTGCTGTTACAGGTAACCGGGACGCCATCCACTGAAACATGCAGGGCTATGCAGAGCCTGGTTCCCAGAGACCGTGCCGGCTCTGGAGTTGTTTGTTACTCTTCTTCACAGAACGGCACAGCTTCCGCCATCTGTTACTAAATGCACTGTCCCACCTTCACACCAAGGCTTTTTCAAGGAAGGAAGAAAGCATTCTGATGCAAGTTCCCCGCAGCCCCTGGACTCTGTGAAGAGCTGCGTTGTCCTTGAGCACAAGACAAAGAGCTTCAAGGGGTCAACTATAAGGGAGCTTCAAACAGTGAGTGAAAATTCCCATTATCCTTTAATTCCACTTCTCCGTAAACTTTTTGAAGTCCCCTTGTACGTAGCAATGAAACTACTGGGTTGCAGGATATGTACTAGGTATGCCTGGGTGGTGAGCCAACTCTTAAGCACTCAACTAATTGCTGAAGACTGCCAGTTCAACACCCCTAGAGGAGCCTCTGTGGACCAGTCTGCTTCCGTTGGACCAACGTTCAACACTGTGCACAGCAGCTCTGAAACCAAGCCACTCTTCATGTAGACTGGGCATGTGAGGTTTATTTGCTCTGAACGGACTTAATCATTTTGGCCAAATCCTGCATTTTGATTTGCTTTTTCCTTACAGATTTGTTGAAAATTACTACCTAGGTATTTTGACTGTAATACATGTTGCTGTCTGCAAACCTTGCTATCTGCAAAAATTATCACACACTGAAAGTAACAGGGCTAAGGGGGAAAACAAATCGGGTCAAAGGCACACCACTCACACTGTTGCAACTGTAACCAGAACAAAAGGTGTGCTGCATTTCTAATTAATTTCACTATAAACATAGGCTGCTTTTTTTAAAAAAAAGGTGAAGTTAGCTTGACAGAAGAGAACTAAGGAAGGATTAAGGCTTCTGGGTTATGGAGACCAAAGTATGTATACAAAATACACAAGCATGTACACGAGTATGCATTTGAGAGCAATGAAATAAATGCTTTAAAATCAAGTTCCTGGCCTCAGTGAACTAAGAGAATGAAAATGGAATAGAGGGGTGTTACTTAAAAGAAACACTGTATCGTGAATGAAGAGCAGGGTTAGAGAGGAGGATTAGCAGTCTGTGCTCAACAGGTCATACCCAGTGCCATCCACTCCACCCTCCTTCCTAACTTTCTGAACGTGGTCATTAGGTCAATGCTGCCCTTTTGATCATAAAGGGTGGATTATTCTTCCACATTGGTGAGTTCAGTTACACACATCTGAAGGGTGGGTGACTAAGTGCCAAAATCTTGGGGTGTCTCTCTTGTCTCATCTAATCAGGAAGCCCAGTCTTCTTCTATGCTTTTAAGTTTTGTTTTCTATTTCCTTTCATTCTACCCAGAACTTTGATGGTGATTCTTTTCAGAACCAGTGGTAGTGGTAACAGGGCATTAGCTAGTTCTTTTGGTCTTAGGCTTGTGGAGGGTGATGGGGTATTTCCGTAGGGCAGAATTTTAACACGACTTGTTGTCTGAACATACTTGCTTCCATCTGCTATTCTTTGAAGGCATAAAACACTAATGTGCTGAGAGAGACTATACATGAACCAGTAAGATCAAAGTATTATATTGTCAATAAGTCTCCCAATAGCCAACTTGCAATGAGGTCATTTGCATTGGAGACAGACATTGAACCCTGGGTGACAAACAGGTCTGGCTGAGGGGCTGCCTTTCACTTCTCCATTGCTGTGACACAAGCAAGTTTTAAACTTGAATACAGCCAAACTGACAACTTTTAAGATTACTTTGGGGACATGGTATCTTAAACCAAAAATTATCTCCTAAATGAGGTCAAAGACATTTTCTGTATTATTTCCGAAATATCTTAGATTTTGCATTTCATAGGGATTTTTATTTCAAAGGTGAGATAGGATTTCAATCTCTTGCCTACCCTCCACCATATAGTGGACAATAGTTAATTGTCCCCAGCACCTTTACAAAATAGCTCACACTTCCTCTCCTAATATCACCTTCAAGGCAAAATGAAATCTCCTTATTTTGCTGACTTATTTAACAAACACAGCATTGCATCTATTGCCATGTGAGTACTTTGCAAAATGTAACTCTTTTAAGTGCTCACAAGAACTCTATGAAATAGATACGGTCTTTTACAGATTGAGGAAAGGAAAAAAGAAAGAACTTGATCATAGTCACCCAGTAAATTAGTGGAGGAGCTAGCATGTCAATGAAGAGAATCTTAGCTCAGAGTCTATGTTCATAATCTTCTTCACACACACACACACACACGACCATTTATGGATTCTGTTCTGTCCCAGGGGCTTACCCTGTGCCACTTCTTGCATGCTGTCTTATAACTGAAACCATCTAGAAAGGTCTCTTCACAGAGGGAAGTCCCTTCAACATGGTGTTTTATTCATGAGTATGTGCTCATTATTCTTGGATCTTCATGCTTTTGTCCATATGCATTAAAAAAAAATACACTTTCCAAGTTCTCACCACTCAGTTCTGACTCACTGAGCCTCTACAGGGTTGGTAGAAATACCCCTTATGGGTTTCTGAGGCTATGAATCTTTATAGGGTGGACAGTGTCCTATCTTTTTTTGGGCGAGCTACTGCTGGTTTTGACCCGGGGATCCACAGCATCATTAACTAAGCCACCAAAGGTCCTAAACAAGCTACATTAAAAAAAGATACTGGATTAGCATTAACTTTATAGATGAATTTGAGGCTAAGTGATATTTTTCAAGTCACAATGTGGTATACCTTCATATTTATTTTAGAGCACTCATAATATCTTTTTTTGGGGGGGGGGGGAGGGCATCACTGCTCTCCGGCGGTGGGAGTAGGAGGCCCAGCCCCACTGCTGGAATTGAACCTCCGTCCCAGTGGGCCGCAGTCCCGCACACAACCACTACGCCACTGGGGCTCGGCCCCAACTCATAATATCTTTTAAGGAGGCCTGGTTGTGTGGTGAGCTGGGCTGCTTACGCCACGGTCAATAGCCCAAACCCACCAGCCAATTCATAGAAAAACAGATGAGGCTGTCTACTTGTGCAAAGGCTGTCAGTGTCGGAAACCCCCGAGGCTGCCTGTGAGTTGGAATCCGCTAGATAGCTGGGGGCTTTGCTATCCTAACTTTTCATGACGTTGACAAATCTGCTCTCCAGAGAAGCCTCATATTGCGACTTATTCCTTATATACGAGACAGACCTTGTTTCTGTTGTTATAAAGATAATACTTTCTTTTTTTCCTCATTGGGATATAGAATGCATCTGATCCACATACTCACCTCCTATCTGGAAATCCTGCTGAATGCTTACCAATTTAGTAATTCATGTAACTCATGGCTTTTCTTTAAAAAATCATTAATATCTAAGAAAGAAACTTTACTGAAACCATTCACATTTATTTCTCCTTTATTAGGATAGCGATTAAGTATATACATTATCTTAGTCTTTCATCGTTGCACACCTAGCATAAATCCAACTTGTTCACAAGGTGCTCTTTTCCACACAGACACTGTTTGATCTGGATGCTAATATTTGTGGATAGATGCACCTATGAGAATGACTTCAAATGTCCTTTCTTTACTCTCCGTGAATTTGGGTATCAAATGTATATTAGCCTCGAAGTTATCATCAATATGGTGTTCCTAGTTCTCAAAACTTGTCTCTGAAGACCTGTTTGCTTGGAGGTTTATTGTGTTCATTGTTTTGAAAAGTGGCTGTCTTAAAAGCCCACTATTAATCAACCCATTTGATCCTGACTTACAGTGACTCTGTAAACAGGGCAGAACTGACCCTGTGGGCGTTCCTGACTGTAACTTTTGGTAAGACTACAAAGCCTGGTATTTCTCCCACAGCTGGGGGTTTCAAACTGCTGACCTTGTGGTTCATAGCCTGACGTGTAACCTAAGCCTAAGATTTCCGATTTCTTCTTCAACCATTAATACTTAAACTACATCTCAAGGGTATTGCCTATTGTACAGTTTTTACTGGTAAAGGGTACATGCTTCCACCGCATTCTCCTATTATTTTAAAACCCCTGCTGCTTCTGAGGGCCTGTGTCCTATGTCTTTCCAGTATACAGCTTATTTTTCTTCTAGAAGCAATTTTGCCTGTGACATGTTTTTTACTAGCCTTTTCAAAGAATCAACGCCTGGCTTTGTTGATTTGTCTTTCTTTCTTCTTTTTTAAAAATATTTTCTGCTCCAGTCTTTATTTTCTTCCTTTTGTGTTCTTGCTTGGTGCTTATTATGCTGTTGTTTTTCCCAATATCCGAAGTGAGAAATTTGGCTTAGTCATTTCCAGACTTTCCATTCAACTCTAATGTTTTAGGTTATAAAGTTCCTTCCAAGGGTCACTCTTGGTGTATCTTACAGGGCTTGGACTTGCAGTTCCCAGGTTTTTAAGGTTCTAGAGGGCTTCTTTAATCCACAAGTTATGGAGAAGATGCCAAACGCAGCCAGAAAAGAAACTTCCAACTCAGAGGAAAATGTATGCGACTGGAAGCACTACCTTTCACTCGCGGGTCAGGCTGGCTAAGCCCCAGGTGAACTTACCCTTTGTGATATATGCACAGACAAGGCAGCCGTGCTATCGTGTCCCCCTGCTGCAGCTCTTCCAGGCAGATTGCACACTCCCCAGCGTCTTTACACAGCACGTCCTCTGGGAAGAGAGAAGACCATCATGATTCTCCACCACACAGGGGGAACAAGAAGTAAGAAAACTCATTTTTAAAAGGTATTGATCCACTTTACTTGGCATGCTTTTTCCCAGAAGTAAACACAACTCAGGACTCGTGTTTCACACACTGTCCAAGGAAGGATGCTCACTTCGAAGCGGAGCCTACATTACAGTAAGCCAGAACAATACAGCATCTTCTAACTGTCAGGGGCCTTTCCTCTTAAACTTTTCTGACAAGTCAGTATTTGGAGTGTATCAGAACATATTTTCTCGCTTCTAGAATTCAGTGTCAACCTGGTACCCAAGTAATTTAAAAGATGAGTTAGAGTACAGGTTTCCCCAAAGTGCACCATCAGGACAAGGTGCGGGCCTCTGGGCTATTGCAGCGCCCACTAGAGCACTTACTAAACAAACTTCCCCACAACAATAAGGCAGAGTCAGGCCCCAGATTTGCGGCAGATTTTAAAAGAGAGTTTTTTTTTTTTTTGGGGGGGGGGGCGGAAGTTGAGGGTTTCAGTCATTGGGTGCTGCAGTTTTTCAAAACCTTTTCCCATGACTGTGCCATGCCTACTTCAGATAGCAATCAGAGTGGCTTCCAAAAGGCCCTGCAAGTTATTTAAAGTTTCTGGAATATCTTTAATACTTCTGGGATAATGTCCTTAGTAAAGCACAAATTCAGTTTAATTTTAAAAAGAATCTCGCGTCCAGTGGGGTGTGTTCACCAGGAATGTTTGGTGACTTGCTAAACGCAGCGCAGTAAGGGCATGGCGCTGCTGGAGGACAGTCAGACTGCTCTAGCAGCGCCCTCGCGGTCAATGAGCTGAGAGGGCAGGAGCGTGAGTGCCACTCTACCCACTGGATCAGTCACTGCCTCCAGAAACGCAAACACAGGCAGACTGCGCTACCATCATGCAAGGCCTGGACAGACAAAAGCTATGAACCTTTTTTTTTGGAAAGAAAGAACAATGTGCCTGATATTCTTTTCTTCCTTAAGAACAAAAACCAATTACACACATTCTTTGCAACAGTTCCCCCTTGAGTCATTGACTGAAAGACACCATACTCAAAGGGAACACAGAGCAGACTGGTTCCCTCTTTGGTTCATAGATATCAAGGCGCCAGCGGCTTGGCAAGTTCTACTGGAGGATGGTGAGGAGGAGAGGCTAAACAGTGAAGACATACAGACTAATATGTTACCATCACTGACTTGAGCAGGAAAAGATTTCTTTCTGGATGAGCAAAGATGATACATGAGTGGAAAAACAGTTCCCCCCCTAAAGTTCCTTCCCTTAACCCTAGGGGTCCCTCCCTCCCTCCCTCCCTCCACCTCTTCTCTTGTCTCCAGTGTCCCGTCACCACTCTGGACACCGCACAGGGACTCATCACCGAAAGGGAGCTAGGTGGACGAAAAGCACCTCGACTAGGATGCTGCCGCCAGTGGGAGCACGAAGAGAAGGATCCGAGGGAAGACCTCAAGCACCTTGGGAAAGGTCTACAATTCCAAGTCATAGTGCGTGTTTCCGTCACACAAAGACATGCCACATTATAACAATGAACGACATGAATAGAACCTTCTCAACAAACAGCAACCAGTTTAACCAGGATTTTTAAATCAAGAGATCAATGATTATAGGACACACCAGTAGTTCATTACATGACCAAGTTTTTCGTTTTTGTTTTTTAAAAATATCTCCCATCAAGCCATGCTGCAACACCAACTTTATGACATATGTCATTTCCAGATTTTCTAAAGTGTGTGTGTCTGAAAACGTTCATCTCAGGGCGGATGTGTGAGAAGATGTACTGCATGTCTCATCTTTGGGGATACATTAAAAGTACATCTAGATTTAAGTCTAAATGGACCATCAAATGTCATTTATCATGGATTAGGAAATCAATCGAGACAGCACAAGCTTGTTGAAAAATAAAGAAAGGTACCATCACGAACACCTCTTGTTCTAGTTCTGAACAGCAGATGGACGTGAGCAGAAGCCCCTTACGTACAGGATTCTGACTGTAACGTCAACAGCCAGCTAACTTGTTCACACTGCTCTTATGTTGACCTAAGACTACCATATAACTATGATTGCAATCTTTTATTGTTGTTTTTTTTTTTTTTGGGGGGGGGAGGGGGCCTCACTGCCCTCTGGTGGCAGTGGGAGGCCGAGCCTTGTTCCTGGGGAGCTGCTGCTGGATTTGAACCACCAAGCCAGTCGCCCGTAGTCCCGCACTCAACCACTACGCCACCGGGGCTCGGTCCGATTGCAATCTTTTACTGAGATACTTTTACCTCGATTTTACTCTCGTTCCAAGAAAATACATCTGTAGGATATAACAAAGGCAGACCCAATGTTTGTGACAGATAGGTGGGTGGGACTTTTAATATTAGACTATGTTTTTCTAGCGAAGCCTTGATGGGGTAGTGTTTACACACTGGGTCACACACAGGGCACCATCAGTGACTTCTGACTTGTAGAGGTACAATATAGGAAAATCACAGGGACAGTTCTACCCTGTCCTATATGGTCACTGAGTCGCACTGACTTGATGGCAGTGACCTGGGAGTTGTGGGGAGATTAATGAAGTCAATCAATTTAATCACAAGCTGCTGAAACCCTAATTATAAAAATAATCAGTCTGTATTCTATCAAGCAAAGTTCACCTTGGGCAAGAACATCCAAACCACAAGAGTTTCAGTACACAGCAGTCGGTCACTGCACATGGCCGCTGCCGACAACCATCTCTCCTAATAAGGAGAAAGCTAAGCCTGAAGTCACCCACCGCTCAGGCACATCTCACTACCTCGAGAGAGTTAGAAAGGGCAGCCTGCTCAGTCCAGGACCCCAAGATCCTGTATCAAGCAGCAAACAATCACATCACTTTAAGGTCTTGCTTCCAACAGAATCTGCCTCTCGGTCTGAAAACATCTTCCAGTTTCAAAAACTTTACTATGTGATTTGATTGTGTTGGCCGACCTGGGGGAGAGAGGACTGCCTTCTCCCATCCTGCTACCACGCTGTCCTTTCATTCAAAGGACATTTTGAGCTTCTGAACCAAGTGTCACATCTATATAAAAAGTTGTTAGAAACATGATACGTTCAGTATTAGGTAGAGCAATATCCAAGACAGAAAAATGCCTTCAAGTCAACTGGGGCAAGACTTTTAAAAAATATTTATGAGGACACCACCCATAGGCACCGAGGAGTCAGTGTTGTAAGACAGGAGTACCTCTGGGGAAAATTATGAACTAGCCAAAATCGGTGAGAGAGAAGCAGAGAAGACAAGCCCAGCGGGCTGCTCTGGGTTCCCCTTCCCACATGCAGGGATTGCAGGAGGCACAGTGCTATCACAACCAGGAAATCAGGGTAGCAGCGCCCAAATATCGGGACCAGTCCCAGTTAAACCCGTGTGTTTTCCTTCTCAGTCTAATTCCTGGTCTTAGTCATATTGTCTGCATTAAGGTAATGCTTATGAGCAGACAGGAAAAGCAAAGCTAAAAGACTGGCAGCTTTTTGGTATGAGGTGGACAATAGAATCAATTGGGGAGTCCCTCTGTCTCAACACAGAAAAAGTAATTACCAATACCTGATACCCTGCTCCCCCACCCCCCTCCTGGGTCAAGAGTCTCAAACCCAAGTCAGTCTCAGACATAGAACTGCTATCAGTGACGCTGCATGACTACATAGGCCTGAAGTTGAAAAACCTCATCTGAATTTCCCAGTCCCTTTTCTGTAAACACAATGTACTTAGTCCACTGTTGAATTTCCTCTTCCTTTGATAGTAATATAATAATGGAACTCAATAGGTCACCAGAGATAAAAATGTTCACATTTATGTTTAAAAACTTCAGAAGGTCTACATTACTGGCAAACTATGAGTTCATATTTTGTCATTATTTTCAAGAAATACTTTATGGACACCGTTCCCCACCAACTCCCAAAATATCCCTTCCTTCCTATTCCTTTATCCCAATTGTTTCACATTTACATAAAGGCATCAAAAACCCTATGGCCACCGCCAGCAAAGGCTACCGTGGATTCCTGACACAGCGGTTCTAGAGACCTGTTATAATTTACACCAGGCGAGAGGGAGTGACTGCCTGCCTTCACACCACACGGCCTTATTAACCCAACACATGTTTCCGCTCGGTCCCACTTTTGAGAGGATCACCAATGTCCACTTGAACAGAGAAGATGAAGGCTCTCAGAATTAAGTAACTTACCCAAAGTTAAAAATAAGTGAGTCCTGGAGTTAGGGCTTTAAACGTAGATTGCCTGGGTCCTGGACCTTTTTTTTCCTCTTTGAATAATTTGCCTTAAAGAATGCCTTTCACTTTGAAGAAGCATAAACACGGAAGCAAATGAAATTCTTTGAGGCACTGTGAGCTTAAATACCAAGAATGGATATGGCTACATGATTTAGAATAAGTATTCTCGAGACTAGGGGCTGAGCCCCAGTGGTGTAGTGGTTGTGCACGGGACTGCGGCCCACTGGGTCCAGCAGCAAGGCTGAGCCTCCTACTCCCACCACCAGAGGGCAGTGATGCCCCCAAAACAAAAACAACCACACAAAAAAAAAGTATTCTCGAGACTGATCACCCCTGCTTTGTCCTCTGTCGTAATCAAACCTTTATAAAAGGGGGTCAGAGATGAGCGTACAGTGTGTGCCCCACAACCTTGACCAGCAGAGTGCTCTGCCGCTGCCCAAAAGGGTAGCTTCTCGCCACCAATAGATGACTATTGGAATTTCAAACCTGGCGAAGGCAACTTCAGGTGGAATTTTATTTGATTTTCATAAAATACAAAATTTTAAGCATCCTAGAAGCTAACACACATACAAGTTATATAAATGACAAACTTCTATAATTGATATTTCACATATGCCTCTCAAGTTCTTAAATTTGCATTGTCCAAAGAGATTACTTAAAATCCAATAGCAGCCAGATATGCAAAAGTAAATGCTTAGCAAGTCCAAGCTCATGTCCATATAATTACCACAGATCAAGACAGTATAAATTAAAAAAAACAAAAACAAAAACAAACAAACAACTGGGGAGGGGTGGGTGGGACACAGGAGAAGCAGACAGCCAAAATTCTTTTGAAAGAAAACAAAAAAAGACGGAATTTACGAAAAGGCAGCCAAGAAAAGTCCATGCGAAAATTTCATAATTATCACAACTTTATTTTCAGGTCAAGCATCCAAACAGGTAGGACGGTCTTTTCAGCAGAGTGCGATGCCAAGCACTGTATGGATCAGGCATGTTTACCTGAAGATTTATTTTTGTTCTTGAACCCTCAATGAGAGCAGTAGAAAACAAAAGCAGCTGAAATGTGAAATAATCCCTAGAGAAATCAAGAATTAAAAAAAAACAACAAACACCACATTAGTAAGAAGCAATCACCCAAAGAATGAAAAGTTGGGGCTCACAAGATTTATTAATACTTTCAGATATTAAGTTATGTCTGCTGAGCAGGCGTAAAAGAAGTCAACATTAATATTCTAGAGTCTAGATCCACGAGCTGTTACTCTACACAAGCCCTAACAGCAATGAGAAATCGTATTTGAGGGAAGCTGCTATTTTCATCGTTGGACAAGCAGATCAATACAAACATAGTACCCACTATGATTCTGTCTAAGAAAGGCAAAGTGCTTGGTGAAGGCCAGCTTTTGCCATTTCCCTAACACTATGTAGGATCCAACTGGGAATTACTGGCATCCTCTGCCTAGATAGGACCAAAAATTACTGCACCAGAGCTTTCTTCCAAGCAGAACTCAGAATCATCTAAACAAAAGCATCACTGTATGGTTAATCTAATATTAAAACTAATTTTTCAAGAGTTGATAGGACCTGTAAGGCCTTTTGCTTCTTTAAATTTGTATTCCTGAGATCATTTCTGGAAAGTGACAATGGGTATACATTTTAGTATAAATTGGAACACAAACTATAAATCTGAAAAGCTAAAAAATACCTGAAAGGTCCACTAATGTCCTATCTACAGACCTAGCTTTTAGGGGAAGGGCGATTTTTTGACTCTGTTTGGTCTTTAAGAAGCTAGCTGATGATTAAATTGTTTGTAAAGGTAGGTGCCTAATGAGCTGCATGCCATCATTTGAGTAACTTAAGAAATGGATCGTATTCTTAAATTAGTCCCCAACCTGGTAACTTTCCTTTGCCATTTCCTACCATGAATCAATAGATGAAAACTCAAAAATAATTAACTGATGTGTCAAATCTTAATAAAATATGTTTCCTAAATCAACTGACCAGATTAGCAAGGGAAAAAGAAGGGGGTTCTAAAATATTTGAATATACGCATTACACAAATAAAATAAATTGCACTTCGAACTAAATGTAAACTTTGGGCTGCAGAGAAAAAAGTCCCTGGTCTACAAAAACATCTAAGAGAATATCCCCATGTGGTTTTCGAGGTTCGTTTATTGTAGACTTTTACAAAGGTGGATCCGTTTATTCAATTATAATGTAGAATGATAAAAAGGGATTCAAGTGAACTGCATAATAAGATGTAGCAGAAGTGTAACTTACAGACAGTCCAGAGTTCAAATTCCAACTTCGAGTTATTCAGTGATAGAGTGAGGATAGCAATTCCTAACTCATGGGGCAGTAGTGGGGATGAAACCAGACCTGTCCGAGGGAGCACAGTCGCTGGCATGACAGAATTTTGGCTAACGGGCTGTTGGCAAGAAAGGGCTCATCCTCAGAGGTCCACGGTGGTAATAATGATGATGAAACCAGCTTGACCTGTTTCACAGGATGGTTGTGAAGATCTAATGAGATAATGCAAATGAAAGGTAGTCTCAAGGAAAGAGGACAGAGGCTGGAACTTTGGGACAATTTGCAAACCACTTTACATTTTATTCCTTCAAAAAAATGCAAGCCCATCATTTCACGGTGTCTTTAATATTGACCATTAAGAATTAAAGAGCGAATGAGTGAAAATACCTAAAACATACCAGCTTGTTAGCTGAAGAGAGACACAGTTTTACCATGGCACATGTCAGAACCAAGCTGTGAACCCAAAAGTTGCTGTGGCATGGCACAAATCCATGTCACGACTACCCTCAGATTGATGAGTGAGAGTTGCGGTGCTCCCTGATCGCTCTGTTGGGTTGAACTTGCGGAGAATATTACATATCTGTGTCTAATGCTTTTTGTTGAGGCTGAAATTAAATCCCATTACACTGTCTTTTTCACATCCTCTTGGAGTTGTGAGATAATTAGCAGATGACTGATAAAATGGTGTCCAAGAATCACAAACTCAAATGTCTACAGAGGATAGTCAGAAACTATTCTAAAAGTAGCTTACCTTCTCAATTATCTTTTGGGGACAGGAACTCCAGAGCTGTGACAATAAATGCCTACTGACGGTTAGCCTTGGTTGAGGGGTTAAGAGGAAGCTGAGACAACCTGGTGCAGGTGGCCCTATTCAAGGGGCAGAAGTCAAGGCTGGAAGCGCAAACTGTATTGAAAACCCAAGGTAGAGCCCGAGATCCATATGCAGGGTCCACATGCATTTTAAACCTCTGGTGAGTGTCCTCGGACCAGAGTCATGGGGTGTGAATAGCCTTGTTACAGAGAGCACTGTAAAGTCAGTTATGGCAGATGCAGTTAGGGTACAGTGTTCACTATTTTCTCATCTTAACTTCCATTTGACCCATTTTAGAGTTGTTTCAGTTTTTTAAAAAAGTGAAGGAGATATACATGGATCGAGCCTCTGGTGAACACCCTCCAAGTGGACTGCAGATGCAGTTAAAATCTAACACTTTATTATCCCATCTCCCTTTTGATCTGGTTTAAAGTGTTCTCATTTTTAATCTTTTCGGCTTTCTTTTAGATTAAGGTTTTTCCCTGTTCTACTTTTGTTATTGCTGCTAGTTTTTGTGTGCATGTTTTTCTATGGATGAAAGTCTGGCTGGGTAAATCTACAGAGACAGCAACTGGATCAATGGTTTATTTGGGGGTTTGGCAGGAGAGTTGGGGCAATGGGGAGCTAATAATAATGAGTACAAAAAAGGAAAAAAATGATTGTGGTGATGACTGTATACTTCAGATTTTAGAAGACTAGAGAAAATGTGAACTGTCGATGGACAGAGAAAAAGCCCCCAAGTGAGGGTGGGGAGTTGCTGTCTATACTTGGGCACTATGTTTGCAGTCTTAATGACTCAGCAGAGCATGTGCGTACTCGCTCCTGCGCTTGCTTGCGCGAGATATCTCTCTCTCTCTCTCTCTCTCTCTCTCTCTCTCGCACGCACGTTTGTGTGTGCGCATTTAAATGTAGGGCCTTTACAATTTTTTATAAAGGAGATACGTATCAGTCATTCAACCTGAAAACACTGAAAATATGCCAAGTTAGTCAGGATATACTTTTATGTGTGGATAAAACATTAAAAGTATGTATGGCCAAAGTTCTCATTCCTGAGATAAAAAAGAGTAAAATTCTAAATATCTGGGAAAGGCATGTAGGCCTGGCATTAGTAACCAAGTAACGCTAACATCAGAGCAGTGAGCTCTTTCTTGGTCTCTTTTCACCTTGCTACGAACTGAAGGAGTGTGTGGTGGAATACGTTCTTTCTTGGCTGCGAACTCAGGCTGGCAGATTGAACCCACTCCTGAGGTACACAGATGACACACCCTCGCTTGCAGAAAGCAAAGAGGACTTGAAGCACATGGAGCACTTCCTGGCGAAGATCAAAACTGGCAGGGACTACACTGCAACCCAAGTGCTCACCACTGGACCCATAAGCAACACCAAGATAAACGGGGGCAAGACGGAAATGGTCAAGAGGGTCCTTTTACTTGGGTCCACAGAAACAGCAGTCAAGAAAGCAAGCTGCACAACACTGGGGAGGAGATCCACTACACCACGCTTGAGGGCAATGCCAATCAGCTATGTCACCTTGAGCACTGGGTACTGAGTTTCTATGGATTTGCTTCTCTAGTCTACCCGGACTAACACACCCACACGAGTATTTTACCTCAGGAAACTACCTAGGAAGTGTGCTTGATACCTGCAGGTAAACTAAGCCTCACCCAAAGATTTTCCATCTGTCAACCTGTTTTTCCAAAGAGAAACCACATACAAGCAATGCTTAACATGACCTGCCCCTCTCCCACCCCTCACGAGTCCTTTTTATTGAAGTGTTTATCTGAGAATGGACTCTCCTTAAACTAGGATGGACATTAAGACAAAGTGAAAGTGCCGACAGTGAGAAGTGCATCAGACTATCCGAATGAAGACAGAGACAGAAATGAAGAACTGTTTTGATGACGTACAAATCACACACAGAGTGATGAGCGGTGGAGGAGAAGGGACAATGTAGACAGCCTATGGTCAGCGACTTTCTTTAATAGGTGTGTGTCAAAATGTTTCATTTAAAGCTGGCAAAGTAAAATAATGGAAGTGGAAAGGAGTGTAGCAGTATGAAAGCGCTACATTTGAAGATCATGCCGTTTGCTGAAGATGGCATACAGAGTAAACACAGGAGGGGGTAAAAGAGGAACAGACTAATGTCATCCCAGTTCTTCGAGTCAGACGCGTAGCACAGATGGCTATTCTTGGAGAAGCCTGGGTGATGCAAGCGGCTCACGACCAACCTGAGTTGGATGCCTGAAGCCACCCAGTGGCTGGGCTGTGCGGAAGAAGGACCTGCCTAACTGCGCCTGTCATGACCGTTTACTACTACTGTGTCCTCTTGTCAGCGTGGACAAACGCCATCCTGCGGGGCACAGAAAGAACTGCCTCATGCCTCCTATGCAGCAAGGCGTCAATTTTTGTGGGGACACAGCATCAGCTCTGTCTTCCTGCAAAGCCCCTGAGAGGTTTCAGTGACCAGCCTTTGGGTGACGCAGCACTCCGTCTAGCCTGTGCTCCCCCAGGCCTGCTTCTGTAAAGATGACAGGCAGGAAAACCCTAGGGAGCAGAGGCTCCCCATGAGACAGGGCAACAGTTACTAATTATGAGTGTTATAACTAAAAACGAACATTTTCTTAATTAAAGCAAGGAATAGAGCAGAGAAAAATAGGCCACTTTGTGAAACACTTCTTAAAAGCTATGACTATTCGGGGGCCTACGTAGAAGGAGGATGTTTCAAGAATGATGATGACAACAAAAGTGTAAATGTGGTCTGCATACAATTGACGAATGTATTGATCGTGATGGTTGCATGAGCCCCCAATAAAATGATTTATATATTAAAAAGTTATGAATATTCAAACTACAATATAACGATAAAATACAACTAAACATACTTAAAAAAAACAACAACTAAACATATTAGCAAATATAAGCGGGCCAAACCAACCCAAAAGAAAGACAACGACCCGACAGGATCCCAATTCAATCTGCATGGCACACCAGAAGCGTACATGAAATAAAAGTGCATTTAAAAAAAAAAGAAACAAAAGGAAGAGAAAAACATGTATCTGGCAAAAAACATACTAAACGAACTCAAGTTACAACACTTGCTCCGGAAAAGGTTTGCAAAAAACCAAACACATTAAGGGAGTCACAGAACATTTTTAATGTCACACGATGCAGTCTGCAACCAAATTACAGTCATTATGAAAATTTACACCCAAATAACATAGCACCAACATTAGTAAAGTGGAGGAAAAAAGTAGGCAGTAAATTTTCCATCACCACATAGTCCATATTGGTTCAAGTACACCTTTGTCAAAATTGACCATGCACCACACCTAAGAAAATCTTAGTGAATTTCAGGAAGCAAAACTAAAATAGTACAGAAAAAAAAACCTCCTCTGTTTACAGTGTAGTGCCATGAAAAAGAAAATCCAAAACCAGAGAAAGAAACTTCCTGACACACACACACTCCCTCAGAGTGTCGACACACTCCCTCGGAGAAGGTAGCCCCCCAATTATACACAAATACCTTTTTAAAAGCAACAACCACAGAGTGAGTCTGCTTTGGGGTTTCCACATGGTCAGAGAAAATGTCATTGCTTTGCAAACCTTAGGCCGAAGAATAAGAAATGGAAAAAGAAAGGGTGGTAGGGAGGGTTAGATAATGGCTAATGAAGGAGCCCTCATGGGGAGTGGTGAAGCGCTCAGCCACACCCTCCGCGTTCTGCAGTTTGAGCCCCCCAGCCTCTCTGCAGTTGAAAGAGGAGGCAGTCTGCTTCTGCAAAGACTGACAGGCCTCGGAAACCCTCTGTGATGGTTCTAGTTAGGAGTTCCTGTGATTTAGGGCCAACTCCCCATTTGAGGGTTTGGTTTCTGGTTTGACTGGCTAATAATGTTGCATCTCTTCCTGTGCTCACTATTTGTATGAAAAAGGTCTACATCACTTGGAAAATTAATGTGTTTCTGACTCAAGCCTTGATATTTTTAATGGCCTCATATGAAAACGGAGTAATAAATATGGAAGACAAAACAGAATCGATGCCTTTGAATTAGGGTGTCAGTGAAGAATAGTAACAATATAGCAGGGACTGCCAGAAGAACAAACAAATGTGTTTTGGAAGAAGCAAAAGTCAGAACGTTCTTTGGAAGCGAGGAAGGGAAGAGGTTGTCTCACGTATTCTAGATGGGTTGTGTGGAGAGACTGGTCTCTGGAGAAGGACGTCATGCTTGGTAAAGGAGAGGGACAGCGAAATACATGAACACCCCCAACAAGACGGACTGCCGTAGTTAGTGGCCACGACAATACGTTCAAACAGTGATTGCAGCAATCCATGAAAATCCCCAGCGAAATGGAAGGATGCAGTGGTTGCAAAACAACGAGCTCAAACGTAGGAACAATTGTGAGGATGGTACAACCCATCTGTTGGAATATAGTAAGACTCACCTCTCTGTCCAGGAATTCTCCAAGCGTGCTGGTCTTTTCTGCTCTTTGTATATCCTAGCTTTCTGCTTCAGGAATACTGTTCCCAACCTTACCTGGTACATCCCCTTGAGTTACGAACTATATTCTTTAAAGACTTAGAACTGCTCATTTGGCTAATCTGAATTCCACTGCCCTCTTCTAGCTTCCATGGAGTCCCCATTTGTGTTACTCACTGGGCTGTTAACTGCACAAGTCTGCAGTTTGTACCCACTGGCCACTCTGAGTGAGAAAGATGAAGTTTTTGCTCCCATAAAAATTCACAGACTCAGGGCTGATCCCTGGTGGCGTAAGTGGTTGAGTGCAGGACTACGGCCTGCGGGCTTGGTGGTTCAAATCCAGCGGCGGCTCTCAGGAGCGGCACTGGGTATAGCACCCACGACCACCAGAGGCAGTGATGCCCCCCCCCAAAAAAAAAAAATTTAAAAAACATTCACAGGCTCAGATACCCTATTATGAATTAGAATCAACTTGGTGTTTGCCCTTACGACACCCCATGTTTATGTCTATCATAGCATTTATTACTATTATATTTTCTTGTGACTTGTTTTACCTACTGAAAACTATATCCATGGAGGCCAGTTATTCTTCACTCTGATCTTTTTGGCCTTATACAATACCCAGAGAGCTGTCAGGTAGACGGAGGCTGGAATAGTAAGCCCACTGCTGTTGAGTCTATTATGATTCAGTGGGACCCTGAGAAGAGGGTTTCGGAGGCAATGGTCGTATTTATGGCAGCAGAATGTCGCGCCTTTCTCCTTCAGGGTAGCTTGTGGGTTCAAACTGCTGACCTCCCAGTTACCGGCAGAGCACTTTCACCATTGGGTCACCTAGGTTTTGTAGAATTACTTTCCGTAATATTAGAAATTGGTACCATCCAAAGAGAACACCAGAAATTCTAACAATCTATCAACAAACAAGTAAAAATCAAAACCAAACTCACTGCCATTGATTGAGTCAGTGCTGACTCTTTGTGGCCCTGAAGGACAGGGTAGGACTGCCCCTGAGTTTTCAGAGATGGCAACGGTTTATGGGGAGTCGAAAGCCCCCCTCTTTCTCACTGGGAGCTGCTGACCTTGTAGCTAGAGGACCAAGGTGTGACTACTACCACACCAGGGCTCCTTATAAATAAGTAAAAGGGAGAAGACATTTAATAAAAGTAAGCTTTTTATCCTTTTTGTAAAAGAGACAAAGAAACAATTATATACATAGAAGAAATCACCTACAAGAAAGGTGATTTACTCAAACTTCAAGCAGCATCATCAACAGTCAAACACGAAAACAGTGGTTCTCAACCTTTCTCATGCTGCGACCCTTTCATTCAGTTTCTTATGTGGTGGTGAGCCCTCCAACCATAAAATTATTTTTCTTGCTACTACTTAACTGTAATTTTGCTACTGTTATGGATCAGGCGACCCCTGTGAAAGGGGCATTTGACCTCCTAAGGGGCTGCATACCACAAGTTGAGAACTGCTGCACTGAAGATTAACAAGGAACAAGGGAGGTACTGCCCACGGGGGCACTACCACGTACCACGCCAGATGGCTTTTAACCATGAAGCCATTGCAACAGTAGACAGAAAAGCAAAACAGGGGCATACACAGTTGAGAAACTAGATTCATTTGCAGATAACAGTTACAGGTCTAGAAAATTCAAAGAGTCATTTATCCCACAATTTTTTTCAACCAAGCAAACCCAACTAGAAGCACTGATGGAAATAACAAATGTCATGCATGACAGTAACAAAACTAAGGCACTTACCAAGAAGCTCCACACATTTACCATGAAACATGCACATTTCCTAGGGCTTCAAATCCTAGTCCTTGGTAGAAAGACTTCAAGATAGTAACAGTATTTTGAGAGGAAGTGACACAATGTAAAACTTCCCTAATTCCATCCTGAAAAGACTCATTTTGCCAAGCCACACAGGAGTCAGTGAATGATTTAATGATGGGACAAACACACAGAAGTGAAAATTACGAAAATTATTTTCACAGAAGTGAAAATGATTGCTTGCTGCTTGGGCTTGTAAGAGAAATTTCCATTCGAAAGTATGCATGTGCCACAGTGTGTTTTAGAGTGTGTTCGGGGCTGCCAATCACCAGGGGTGGTAGTTCAATCCTACCAAAGAGGTGGCTAGCTCATGCAGAGATCGGGGGTCTCAGGAACCCTGTCTCGGGCCACTGAGTTAGGAGTTGACTCAATGGCAGTGGGTTTGGGTGTGCTTAGGGAGCACATATGGCATATTAGAAAATTCAAGGAAATTGTTTTACATGTCAACAAATGGAAATCCTTTCATTAAAAAAAAAAAAAAAAAAAGGCTTCGGGCTGAGCCCTGGTGGTGTAGTGGTTGAGTGCAGGACTGCGGCCCACTGGCTTGGCGGTTCAAATACTGTGGCAGCTCTCCAGGAGCAAGGTTGGGTAGCTCCCGTGATCACCAGAGGGCAGTAATACCAAAAACAAACAAACAAACAAACAAAAAACCCCACCCCAAACCAAAACAAACAAAAAAAGCTACAAAGAAAAACCTGGTTTGCTCTTAAGACTAGGTCCTCAGGTTATGCTCCTTTATAGTAACTTATTTATTTACTCAACCATGCATTCATCCAATTATTTTTATCAGTATGGACTCAGGTATACTTACACTACAATCCAAGTCAAGTATGCTATATTAATTCTGCTCAAATTGTTTCTGCTTCGGTGATGTGAGAGCTCCTACAGCTCCTGCATGGTTTTGACACACCCTGTGTCCTTGTTCTCAGAACACATCCTTGGCTTGCGGACACCAGAAGGTGCGCCAGGCCCATTCTGCCATTCCTTCTATCAGACCAGGAATTAGACATGCTTCCAAGGGGCCCTGGGTCCTTTTCCTAGAGCACGGTATTACCACAACAAGTGCTGAATGCCAAAGATTTTTCAGGGATAGAAAGGTCCCTCGTACCAAATGGATTACAAGGAAGGGTCTAGAAACTGAGGTGCATGTTAAGCAGTACAATAAAAGGAGGTACATATAACAATCATCTAGGAGGTGCTGGGGAGTGCAAGAAGCCCAATCTCAAAAATAGCCCAGTGGAAAATGGATTTAATGAAACAAGTCCTAGGTGCATTATCAACACTTAGATGCCAAAAGAGTGAGATCTTTAGAATTCCCAAGATCATTTGTTACTGTGAAGGGTTAGGCTTTGTATCGCCTTGGCTGGGCTAGGATTCTCAATGGCTTGGGTGAATACTCCCCCAGAGTGAAATTTACCATAATGTAATCAACTTCACCGTGGCTGGCTGAGAGAGCAGCCAAGCAGTAGTGGCAAGACTGGGGGTGGGAGCCTTTGTCATCCGGTCACTGCCAGTGTGCAGTGGAAAGGCTGCTTCCTCAGGGGTGCAGATTATGAGAGCAGATACCAGGGGAAAGCTCTCTGTCTTCTTGCTGTGCCTGGATCCTGCATCTGACCCACCAACTTCCCATTCTTTAAACTTGATCCGTATTGTCTGCTAACCCTGGGGGCCATCAATGGCCTGCCAGATCACCAATCAACTTCTTGATACAGATTTCTTTCCCCCATTCTATGTATCAATAATTTTGCTCCTCTAGAGAAGCCAGTCAAATACCGTTTATTTTACTGAGCTACAGTGATAGGAGGTTAAGAAAAGGCAGAGCTATCTTTGTGTTAACATTGAAATCCCCTAAAATCAAATGACCAAGTGACTGGCAGGACCACCTCTGAAGCAAACTTGGGGCAAGGGTTATGGATAATCAAGTTAAAGGGGTTAAGGGAGCATTTTACAATTTGTATAATAAACAGTCACTGAATAAATGGTTTTCACTTAGAGGTCCTTAAGGCACTTCTTTCACAATCCTCTCTCAAATATTCAATGTTTCTTTGCAAAACCTAAAAATACAATTCAAACATCATCACAACGTCTACTCCATAGGTTTTAGGACAGAAGCATTGTATTCTCTTATCATCTCTGACCCCCTTTCTCTCTCCCTAAAGGTCACTCAAAGCCAACCTTCCATTCACCCATAACTCTTCCCTCCACATTTCAATGACCCCCTTCCCACATTTTTCTTCTCTGTTATCATTCCTCCCTTGCTCCCAGCTATAAGCGGCTTGGTTTTTATGTTTCCCAAGCGTGTCTACACTTTCTCTCCAAACTTTATTCAGGCCTAAGCTGAGACTAAATTAAGACGGATTCATCTCTTACCATGTACATATATAAAAAGTGAAAGGGGAAATGACGTATGTAGGCTATACCTGCTTTTTAATACAGGGAACACAAAGATGAGATGTTTTTGAAAAATGTAGTTATCAACATTTGTTTACAGCTTCTAGAACAATGCATCTATCCACGCAGTAAGTGGGCTTGCCGATTCACAAGCGGAGCCCAGTGCCTTTGGCCTGAGGCTGACTGCAGTGGGGTGCCTCTGGGCGCTTCACTTCAGGGAAGCTGGGCTTGAGCTGGACGAATTTGGGTTGAGGCTTACAGAGGAGTGGCAAGCCCTTTGGACACCTACCATGAGCCCCAGAAGAACTTTGTAATGTGTCCTGATGAACAGCTCTATTCTGAGCTTTTCTCACTTGCATTACCCAACCTGTTAACTCCCTTCACAAACCACTGACCCCTGAATGGAGCCTGTGGTTCTGTGTGTAGCCATTTCAAGTGTCTACTGGAACCTCCAGAGGAGCTTACTACTTAAGACAATACAAGTGTCACCCACTGCTGGGGTAGGGTGGGAGGGTTGGCCATACTGCTGACTATTAAGGTGTAGGAACATGGGAGGACCACGCTTTGCTGGTCATCAGCCACCAGTGTGGTGCCTGGTCTGAAGCTGGCAAAGGGGAATGATGATGGAGGTTTTTGTCTTCATCTAAGGAACCCTGGTGGCATACTGGTTCCGGGTTGCCTGTAGTTTGACACTATGAGCAGCTCCAAGGGAGAAAGGCAGGGGTGCGGGGTGGGCATGGCATGCTTCCTACTCCTATAAACGCCTATAAACTATAAGGGAAAGTTCTACCATGCCCTAGGGTCTCTCTGGGTCAGCGTCAGCTCCACTGCAGGGAACTCTTCATTTAAGTTGCTTGCAAGGCTCCCGGTGCCTGCAAGGCCTCAGGACAGCTGACAATCCACACAGTTTATCCCCTCTCAGGCCAGGCCACTTTCCCCCACTTGCTCCTCCCAGTGGGTATTCAATCCATGGTTCGATCCCTTCCTGTGATGTTCCTCAGGAATCACAGGATATCACCTGTACCTGTTTTCTAGGTTTCTCTTATCTTTGTTGAGAACAGTTCTAGGGACTGTCTCTGCCTAGTTTTCCATCTTGCTGGAAGTCACAGTACGGTTTTATTCTTACTAATGCGGTTCAGAATCATCATACTTCTTCAATCTGGAAATTTCTCTCTCAGAAATTCTATAAGAAATTATCCCAGGGGGCTGAGCCCCAGTGCCGTAGTGGTTGTGTGAGGGACTGCAGCCCACAGGACTGGCGGTTTAAATTCAGCAGCAGCTCCCCAGGGGCAAGTCTGGGCTTCCTACTCCTACCACAGCAGTGATGGCAAAAAAAAAAAAAAAAGAGAAATTATCCCAGGGCCTCAAAAACAGAAAGAAAATGTCTCAAAAATGATGATGGCAACATAGGTACGAATGTGTTTAATAGAACTGATGTATGGATTGTTGTAAGAGCTGTACAAGTGCCTAATAAAATGATTAATAATTTTTTGTTGTTGTTGCTGTTGTTTTTTGGGGGGGGCATCACTGCTCTCTGGTGGTGGGAGTAGGAGGCCCAGCCCCACTGCTGGAATTGAACCTCCGTCCCAGTGGGCTGCAGTCCCGCGCACAACCACTACGCCACCGGGGCTCAGCCCCGATTAATAATTTTTAAAAATTGTCATTTACCTTGAGTAAATGCCTCTCTCTACTTACACTTCCTTCTATAAGGTTATTTTAGGGAAGGTGGTAGATTTTCTTGTCCAGTATCCACTTTCTGCACCTCTCTTCCATATCTCCCCCCAGCCCCGGCTATACTCTTGTGGCCTTTGGTTCACCATATGCATTATGTATTTACTAATCACCTGGTCAGGTCTATCTCTACTGTTCTTAACCTATCCCCTCTCTATCCATGGAGACTTTTAATTCTAACGACTGACTCATGTCTAAAAAGTTTGGCTTGATTTTTTTCAAATATGTCCATGGCCTTAATTTTTCCTGTTTCTTATGATAGTTTTCATGATTTGAAAATACAGCTATAGTCACTTTTACAATTTTAGGGGTGGCAATTCCAGTCCCATTCACTGGTACTCACTCATTGTATATTTAAATATTTTTAATCATATTTCCCCTTCAATGGAGAGGTCTTTTCCATAAGAACAGCATGTGGATTTTAGACAAGTTTTGCTTTTGCATCTGCCGAGCACTCCCAGAATAACACCTGCCCTATAATACAGTATAAGAGATGCAGCAGTTTCTACAACCTTTAACTCCACTACATGGGTAACGGTTCATCCGCAGGACAAAATAACTTTGATTTCAACGCTACCCTATAATGTCACCCTCATGAAATCATTTCAAACAACGCTTGGGGAGCTGCACAGAAATGAAAACTCAGCTAGCAGAAACCACCACTGCAAATCAGTGAGGAGCTGGCGAGCCAGACGACAAACCATGCACAGAAAGTGAAGTTCACACATGCTCGACCACGAATACTGCCTGCCCAGCCAGTCAGTTTCAGATAGTACTGTACTTCTCAGCATTCCCGGCAGCCGATCTCTGAGGGATAGACTGCCAGGCCTTTACTACAAGGTGTCTCTGGGTAGACTCAAACCTCTAACCTCTGAGTTAGCAGCTGAGCACATTAGCCATCATGAGCTCCCAGGGAATAACTACCCTGCTGTCAAGGATCTGCGTGGTAGCTTGCAAGGGGTGGTTTTTCTTTTCTTTCTTTCCTTTAACCTCAACCCTGAGACACACCTCATATCTCAGAAAGCATCATGAATTCACAAAGATTAAAGTAGGGAGAGAAAAATGATAAACCGAGAAAATGTGCAGAAGGCAGAAGGCCAATTTTTCCACGGAAAATGGGATCCAAACCTGGCAGGCCAGACAAAGCACGTGCTTTCTTTGCTACCAGTATTTAATTCATTGTTTTGGTTTGTTCTCCAGCATTTCAGAGGATGAGAAACAAGGACACGAAGAGTGCACTTATTCAGTTCACATAGCAAACACCAGGTGTATTAACCTGGCAATGAGGCACACATTGAGAGAGAAAAAGTGCACAAAAGAGGTAGCCATCTGTATACATTCTCCTTGGCATCTGCCAAAACACCACCTGCAGTTGACACCGCCACCCATGCCCTGCAGAATCTGGGCCTGCCACCTCATCTTCTGCTGGGGCAACCACTACGCCCCAGGTTGCCGGCCAGAAGTCACCATTCTTCTTCAGACACTGGACCTGCATTCCAGGAAGCCAGTAACACCAGCGCCGGCACAGCACATTTTTTTACAAAGAAGAAAGCTATGGGCTAATCTGGACACCAAGCCAACATTTTTATTACTTGCTCTGTGAGAACATCTTAAACCCCAAATCACCAGCTCACACACACGTCTGTGTAACATCCTTCCTGTGGACTTTGCAAATGTATTCAGACTGAAAAACTGGCCCCAGCCTGCGTCTTACTTAACTGAATGCTTATAAGCAATACACACACACACACACACACACACACACAAATGAATTTTAAAATTCCAAATTGACCTACCTCTCTAGGACAGGTCATAAAAAGGTAATAATGAACCTTATGTTGAAAAGGAGTCTTTTTTGTTTGAATATCAGCACAAGTTAAAGGCTCAATCTGTGTGCTACACTTGGCCCCTGAAACCAGTTTTTAGAAATTCACATCAGACAGACCTCTGGTAGAGTCTGAGTCCCCAGACCAAACCCACTGACAACAGAGCCTCTTCTGACACACAGTGACCCTGTAAGTAACTCACTTGCTCTCTGGGGGGTCGGAAGCTGTAATCCACAGCTGCAGCGGCCTCTGTGGAGCACCTGGTGGGTTTGAGAAGCAGCCCTGGAGGGGGGCAGCCCAGCGCTGGCTGAGCCCCACCCCATGAGGAGCTAGGAAGATTCCACTGCAGAGTCTCTGAGTCACCTTGCTCACCACTGTAACGGTCCTCGGTGACTTGTGGTTAGGCATGAAAGCCAATTTTAATCTAGATAACATTTGGGGGGCTTTACCTTCAAGGCAGGGTGATGTCAGACCCCCCCCCCCCAGCCTGTGACTGAGAAGCTCACTGCCCATCTGTCACCTCTCTCCAGCACTATGGCACTCAGCCGGCCAAGGCTCTCTTCTGTGGCACACACGTGGCCACCGTACAAGGGCTACACGTCTCAATAGTTTAGAGACTAATTTTTATGAAGAAGCTATTTCTGCTCTTTAGTTTTTGCAATGTCTTCCACTATTCTCTGAATTGGGTTACTGTCACAAACCTAAAACCTGAATCCCATGAAGGACGTGACATATTGGTTCTTACAGATAGCAAAAAACATGATTTAGTAAGGAAGTCTAATGACCTGCACCGAGTTAAATCAGTTGATTGTAAAACAAACGGTCCATTATCACAACACGTGAAGAGAGTACACCTAATTCCTCATTACCACTGGCATGGTGAGGTTTCAAAGACCTGACCTTGGGTAGAAATCAACACGGCTCAAAAATTACTTTCTGTCCTTACTGGCCCCCTCCTGCAGTGTCCCTGCAGGCCCCAGCCTGCCATCGTGGCTAGTGGTAAGTGGCTTCCAATCCTCTGGTCACATATCTCTACTGCTTCCCCGATCCCCACCCTCATCCTGCACTCGGCCCCTGTTCCCGTCTATCCAGGAGATGTCCGGGCCTTTTCCACCTGTGCCCCCAAGGCCTAGGCCTCCTGGGAGTCCCTCTCCTTCCTGGGACCCTTCCCCTCCAGTTTCCTGGACAGCCAGAACCACTAATCTCTCCTGCACCCCAAGCAGATAATGTGAGACATGCACCCTTAGCTGCCCCTTCCCCCCAGGTTCCTTCATGGGGCTGCTCCTGGGCCCACTATCTCCCGTTGTCCTAGCTCCTGCGGCTGCCTGCCTGGGGCTCCCTTCCCAGCTCTGCACCTTGGCACAGGCCTCCCCTGCTCCTGCCCTGTGGAGAAGACCTCTCTTTTTCCGGGCACTGCGTGGGGGGGGCCAGCCCCTTGCACCACAGGCCTGTCTGTAGAGCCCATCATCCATGGTAGCAGGCACCCAAGTCCACACCAGCCAGTGGCTCCCATACACCTGGCTATGCTCCAGCTCCTGCGATGTGGGGATGGGCCTCATAGGGTCGTGTGTCCAGCGAGGGGGCCCAAGCCTGCCAAGCTCAGTGCAGTCACTTGTTCCCCTGGGGCCACATGGCTCTGCCTGGCCCCTTGAGATGGTGCTGTACTCTCTGTCCATTTACCCCACCTAGAGGACAGCCTGCCCAGCTCCTCCCACTTAGGTCCCCGAATAGTGGAGCCTATAACCACCCCCCCCCACACACACTGCCTTTCATCCATCCTTGCCTTTAGTGTCATAAATGGATAACGAGCTACTAAGTCCTTAAGGGGTAAGAATACGGTCTCGATCAGGGGCCGGCAAACTGCAGCTTGCAAGCCTTATGTGGCTCTTCCAGAATGTACAATGTGGCTCTGAAGTGGAACTGAAGAATTTTAAAGGACACTAATAGATACTTATGATTTAACTTGCTTGTAAAAATAGATATTCATGGCTCTTGAATAATTTTTAAATTGTTGTGGGGGACAGGATTGATCTAGATGATTCTACAAATAAGAGAATGTTCAGATTACGAAGATTCTGTGCAAACTGCATATGCGCAAAAGAAATAAAAGTATGCTTCTTAGACTCAAAGCCTGAATCTCGAGATTTAAGGTTATTTATTTTAAACCATGTGTATTAAACATAAATAATTGTGGGAGACATTAACAAGATAATGTAGCAAGCAGAGAAGACAAATCTAAGCACTGAATTCCAACTAGATTTTCCAAAATAGTCGACGCAATTCTAATCAACAGGTACATTTAGTCTTCAAAGTCATTACCAAAAGCCACTTCCAGACACTCACATGGCAAATGATTGGGACGTGTGTCTGGCTGTGTGCGCGTGCGCGCATGCACGCACATGTGCACCTTTTGGACAGGCACCACCAGGATTGTGGAACTGTGGGACTGAAGCACCACCTGTTGCCTTCTAAGGCAGTGAGAGCGACTCTCAACGCTCTGGCACAGCAAATGACATATTTATTTCAATGTCAACATTGTGACTTGACAGGAAACCCAGATTTAAGTTAACAAAATGCTACTATGCTGAAGGCATCTTGTTCTCTGGGGTCTTTAATTAATGGAGAACTCAGCACAATCTTAGACTCCAACACACCTTCTGGCACTAGGCATTGCACGTGAAGAACCTCTCAGCTAACCGCTGTGGGGGTTCTTGGTACTTTTCAAACAGGTTGCATCTCTGAAAAGTCAGAAATTTTGAAACAGGGTTTTATTTCCCTTTTATTCTAAGATCAGGAAAGAAACTACCTGTCCCCCCATCCCCACCCCCTCCCCGGGGTCTATTTTGAAGTGAGTCCAAACCTGCAGCTCTCTCCCAGGGCCTTGAATGATCCAGAGATGCTGGTCAGGAAGGAGCAGGCTGGCCAGCTGCCTCTGGAAAGGAGGCCGAGGCAGGGATGCAGGGCTGGGTGAGGTTCTGGTCTCCCTTCGTGCCTTCATCCTTTTATCTACTATTTTTTAAAACGGTGTAGTGGCTGTGTGAGGGACTGCGGCCCAGTGGGTTGGCAGTTCAAATCTAGCAGCAGCTCTCCAGGAGCAAGGCTGGACCTCCTACTCCCACCAGAGGGCAGTGATGCCCCCCCCCCAAAAAAAACTTAAAAAACCTATCTATGTACTGAAAACGTTTCTTGTCTTCTTTACTCTTAAGTGTGTTGCTTTCATTGTATATACTCCTAAGCAACAAGAAAACGGGCTGCTGTTTCTACTACACACCCTTAGTTTAAAAAACAAAAACAAAACCAGCCATTCATGGGACTTTTTACTTCTCACTCACTGCCACCGAGTCGATGCCAACTCACAGCAGCCCTGTGGAGCAGCGCGGCCTGATGGTGCACTGCCACTGCTGATCAGAGGGAAAAACCCGTCTCCCTCCGTGACTGTGGACTTACACCTGCCTGAAAATGAAACAGATTTCACTTCACTGCAGCTGCCCATCTCCAACACGTGGTGCCTGGGGCCTCGTGGAGCAAATGAAAACGGGGCATATTACAGGTTCTCTTCCTACGACACTACAAACAATTTTACAATGGGATGAAGACTATGTCGCTCTTTATTCCCATTCTCAATGGAATTTCCCAAGGAATACAGTACAGGTTGGATGCAGATGGGAGGATTCTGTCGGATGATAGGTCATATAGTCAAGAATGTGCAAAAACCATAAACCAGTGTCACTCTCCTCATGTAATAATTTTAGCTTGGAAATACAGTTACTTTTTTCATTTAAAAGTTATGTCAGCCCATCATGAATTTGTTACTGTTATGTTCTAAAAAATTAATAAGTAAAATTTTAAATGTTTGGTTTTAATTTCTAACAAATATTGATGAAAGTATAACTCAAATAAACCAAAGTTCTATGAAGTTTGCAATAATTTTTTTTCTTTTTTCCCCAAGGGGGGCGTTTGCAATAATTTTTAAAAGGATGAAAGGGATCATAAGACCCCAAAATTTGGGGAAGCACTGTTTTAATATACCAGTAAAGACAGAGAAAAACAAGGCCCTCCCTGCCCTTTGCATCTTACTTGAAATATGAAACCTATAAAATACAAAACAATCCTAACTAAAAACAGTATTTTAAAACAATGCACTTACCATTATATGTTATTCTTGGCTTTGTTAAACACATCACAAGATGTAAGTCCATTTCATCTGAGGGCACAAATTTTGAGCACACAGGGCACTTAAATCCTAAAATGAAAAGAAACTCAAGTTACCATGCTATACCTACACTTCTTTTTAAAGCATTAAAAAAAAAAAAAGATCAAAAGCATTTCAACTCCAAGATTACAGCTACAGAACAGGATGCTGAACTTGAGACGGGGACAGAGCTAGTCTATCTGACTTTTATCAGGTTAACAAGACCATCACCATCCTATCTTTAAATCAAAGAACTGAATGAGGAAGGCTTGATCTACTATATATAAATAAGACTCCAGCAATTTTTTCTATTTCTACATTGACTGGTCCAAATAGCCATTCTCTTGTTTCTAATATTTTCTACATGTATAATCTCATGTTATGAAAATGTTGGGGGCTGAGCCCCGGTGGCGTAGTGGTTGTGCGCGGGACTGCGGCCCACTGGGACGGAGGTTCAATTCCAGCAGTGGGGCTGGGCCTCCTACTCCCACCACTGGAGAGCAGTGATGAAAGGAAAGAAAAGAAAGAAAAGAAAGAAAGAAAGAAAGAAGGAAGGAAGGAAGGAAGGAAGGAAGGAAGGAAAGAAAGAAAGAAAGAAAGAAAGAAAGAAAGAAAGAAAGAAAGAAAGAAAGAAAAGAAAGAAAGAAAATGTTGGATTCTGACCACTGTTCGGGTTGCTGAATTTTACCTCTCCAAGCTGGGCATAGTACTTGATGAGCCTTAAGATTTTACAGCTAGATTCCACCTGACCAGCCTTTTACCAACGTATCGCAATGGAGGCGTGAAGCCTTTCACAAGGGCATGCACAGGTCTAGAATGTAGGAGGACTTCCAGTTTCTAGTCCAGTGGACCTTTTGCCACAGTATACACTACTAAAGTTACATTGTAAACAAGGAACTGCAACAGCCAGGCTGATTTTTGTGGTCAGGGCTGACACTCAACTACTACCTTGCGTCCAACAATACTCCATCTGCAGGGCTGAGTCTTTACTTACAATATTTCCATGGAAAACTTTGGAAAGAGATCTAAAGTGGTGGCTACACAACTACAGGGGCATAACTCATGCCACAACTGCATACACAAATTGAAATGGCTAATGTTCTGCTACATCTATTTCACCACACACAGCACACAGAGACACAAGTAAAGCAATATACTGTTGAATGAGAGGGTATGCTATATATTCAGCTCTGTCCCACCCCTTGCCCAGGGGGACAGCTGTCCTTCAATTCCTTGATGCATAGGTAGTCAGGCTGTGCACACCATTCTTTCCTGTTGCACTGCTAAGGCCCTTTGCCTGTCACCCCTCCGTTCTCTGAGCAGTGCTAGGCAACTGATCCAAATGCTGCCTACTTTGGCTATGCATAAATCAAGAAATGGCACTGAAAAGTGGGCTGGCCAGATGTGTTTTCTTGGAAATAAGACTGAGAGCCAGTGAGAAAAGAAACCAGTCCCCGGAAAACAGGATGACCAGGAAGCTCTCCTGTAAGCGAAAGAGCCTGGAGTGACTGTGGCAGTCATGTGAAGCTAAACTTGTGACCGAAGAGACACTGGGGCAGACAGTCGGGCCACATGGAACTCTCTGAGGGGCCATGCAGAGAGAAGTGGGGAGCACACTCAGATCCCGCCCTGGGACCGTCTGGAGAGCTGGCAGAGTTCTGACTGGGAACCTTGCTACAGCCCTGGACTTGGACAACAAGCACACCTGGTACAGAACCACTCGTGTCAGGGAGTAGACTTTTGGCAGGACAATTCAATCAAGAACTGAATTTCCTAAATGAGATACAGGATTTTAACAGTTATTGAACGTGTCTTTAAAGAAAGTAACAGAGTACTTCTCTTTCTTGAAGCTCACAAGGACAACGGAAAAAAGGGGTGGGGGGGGGGAGGGAAGAGATAGGGAATGCATCTTAAATGATGGGACCAGACAGACACGGCAAGCAACATCTACAGCTAACAGGGATCTGGCTACCAACTCACTGCCTGGCATGTAAAGAAAGTCAGGCTCCATTTCCACCCAGTGAGAGCGCGGGCCATGGGGTGATGACGTGCCATCTTTATCTTCTCTGTCCTTGAACTTCTGAACTGAGTATGAATCCCTGAGGTTGCCAAGCAAGGCATAAGAGGTGGCAAGAAGCACATGATTTGTTGCTGATCGGAATCAGCTGGGGACTAGCACTTTAACCAGAAATCATCCAGCCAAGAGGAGAACCTGGAACCAGGGTTACAAACCTGCTCCACCCAGTGTGAGAAACACACACACACACACACACACACACACACACACACACCCCTTTTGCTGAGACTCACTTTTCCACCCCAGATATACTGAACCAGAAGCTTACATTCTAACCAGATCCCTGTGAGCTGCGTATACATAAGAATCGCCTGGGGGATTATGAGCATCCCCTGGGGACATTGTTAAACTGCAGGCTTAGATTCCTTTACCTGGCATGCAAATACAAATGCCCACCAGGGAATGCAACCTCCAAGGATCAGGTTTGGGAGCCCCGCTGTTAACTTAAAAAGCTTCACCCAGAGTTCATCCAGTCTCCCACAAGAGAAAATCTAAGAAGACACAGTTTGTATCAAGACCACCTGGATTTCTAGTTCAGAAATGAGCGAACTGCATTTGTTTCTCCTCCCTCCTACAACTCACTGAAACAAGACTAAAGAAAGATAAAAGATGGCCCTTAGAGGCGACAGCAATCTGAGGAAGAAGAGAGCAGAGGACGGGATGAGCAGAAACAAAATCAACCAGTCTAATTCCCCAACGATTCAGCAATCTATAGCTCCATTCACTTCCCAAAGCTCAAATGGAGACTGACGGAAAAGGTGCCTATGAAAACTCTCTAGGCCCTTGTGGTGGTCATGCGCTTAAGTTAATTTCATGATTGAGATGTAGGGGTGGAGTCTAGCTTGTTAATCTGGAGATAGCCATTGAGTAGCCAATGAGGGCTCCGTGTCGGCATGGCTTGCTCCTGAGACTTATGGGAAATCGCGATATTTCCCTGGTGGAAATGAGAAGCTATCTCCCCAGTTGTTGGGAGTTAGTCTCAGAGACAACGAACTATGGACAAGACAAGATGGCAGCCTCCCAGGAGCTGAAGGAGCCAGAGGAGAACCCACACGGCTTTGCCCTGATGGAGCCAGACCTCTGAAGCTGGAGAGGCCATGTGGAGACCCCCTGCCAGCACTGAGTTGCTTCTACCACCACTGGATGCTGTTGATGGACCCTGAGCCCTGGAAGCGAGGAGCCATGGGGAGACCCTGCCAGCGCTGGGACTCTGCACCCACTGACCTGTGACTTTGTGAGTCGGAAGGAGACATTATAGACTGGTATCAGGCATATGGGCTAATATGGGACTTATGACTTTGAACTGGACTGTGTTGGGATGCTTTCTCAATGTCCCATTCCTCTTGTATATAAACCTTTTTTCCTTCTATCCATATGTGTGTCTATGAATTTGTTCACTAGGAAACCCTCACCTTGCACAGAACCTCTCTCAGAAACATAAAGGACACACCAAGTGGCACAAACAGTTAAGTGCTCAATTACGAACAGAAACATCAGTGATTCACACCTGCCTCAAGAGAAAGGCCTGGCTATCTGCTGTCAAAAGGTTTGGCCTCTTCTACTCTGCACCCACACGGGTCACCAGGATTCAGACAGAACTCCATGGCAACTGGCTTCTCATGAACATGACAGAAAATCCAACTGCAGTTAAGGAAAAACACTGCATTGTTAAAACACCTACAACGCAGGTTCAAGGGTTAAAATACACACACACACACACACATATTAAATTGCACTTCATGTTATAGTGTCGTTGGTGTGTAGAGAACTAAAAAAGAAAAAAAAAGTCCAAATATTTATTAGAGAAATGGACAAGTTTTAAATACCCATGTTAATGTTCCCTAGATAGACACAGAGAGGCAGGTGTGGGCACGCACGCACGCACGCACACGCACACACACATACACTACCATTTAGCAAATGAAAACTACTCACTGTCAGAACTTGAAAAACATAAATTAAAGCTACACTGAAATATAATTGCTCATATCAGATTGCCAAAATCCCCAAACCTTGACAACACCCTGCTGTGGGGAAACAGGCATTGCTGGTAGGAGTTCAAAATTGCATAATCCCAGCGGAGGGTCGTTTGACACTCTCTACCCACACGACACAGATGTTTATCATTCTGATCCAGAAGTCTCTTCCATGAATTCGCCCAGAAGGAAGGACTCTGACAGTGCAGAACGACGTGTGCACGGGTCGCCGTGGCGTCATCCGAAATCCACTACTTACTGATGGGACTGCATGGGAGGATTTTGAGAAACGGGGCACAGTAAAAAGAAACATGCAAAAGCATGCAGGTGGTGCTATTTAATGTGAAAGAAGAACGTAAGTCTGTGAAAAGTGAGAAAACAGGAAGGATAAACCGCACACTCAAGTTTACAGAGGTGACGAGCTGGCAAGTCAGCAGTGAGGAGCCAGCAGCACTCAGGGGAGAGAGATGATGCTTCTCTGCTTCCATAAGGGTTCACGTAGCTCAGCACTCAGGGCGCAGTTCTACTCTGACCTCCACGTGGGACAGCTATGGGTCAGAATCGACTGGGTAGCGGGAGTTTGGGTTTTTACCCAAAAGAGAAGCAGAGCCCACGGCCATGGAGTCAATTCTGACTCAGAACGACCCTCTGTGGAGTTTCTGAGACTGCAAATCTTCACAGGAGCAGACTCATTTTTCTTCCGCAGAGCGGTCGAGTTGAACTGCTTCCCTTGTGGTAAGCCCATTCGCCAGGGCTCCTTACATAGTACCTCCAGGTAGTCAGAATGTGGTGGGAGACATAGAACAGAATAAACTCCAATGTATAGCTTTTAATGATGCTTTGAGCTTAGACCCCTATTAGTGACTTATGTAGTCAAAATGAAAATTAATCAACACAGACTAGTGAGAGACCCCTACCTAGAATTAGAATGCGTTGCTCTAAGTCAAAGAAATATATCTACTGTATTGTCAAGTAGAGCCCTGGTAGAGGCTGGCCGTTCAACCTGTCTGTGCTCCGCCAGAAAAAGATGTAGCAGCCTGCTTCCATAAAGACTGAAAACCTTGGAAACCCTGCTTTGCCCCAGAGAGTCAGTTTGACTTTGTCCTGTAGGGCCACTATGGGGAAGAATCAACTTGACAGCAGTGTGTTCTCTGGATTTGTTTCAGACAAATAACCAAAAGCAATAATTATGTACTTTTATAGAAGTCTACAGTACATATACATCTATACACGTACACACACAGACGTGACGTGACCTCTGTCTGGAGGGAAGGTCTAAAAGCAGTGACAATTCAGCAGCAGAAGCAGACTCATTACCCAATCATGGGTTTCTACAAGAAATTGGAGCTCCCTGAAAAAAACGACTGATTCCAGCGAAACACGCATGCAGAGAAAGCACGAGGTTACTCGGAAACATCTTGCTGATAAGGAAGTGCTCAAAATGGATGTGGACACAGTTGGGGGAGAGGGTGTGGGGGGAGGGAGAGAGAAAACCATGCTGCAAAAGACAATGACACAGAAGCCGGTTTGGAAGGGCTCCTCCTGGCCAAATTTGAACAATCTCAGCATAAAAATGAGTGACCATGTATTATAAAATATTCTTTCAAAGAACAATGCATAGTCCACCGAAGTATTTACACATTCTGTCAGTATCAAACCAAGATCACTTAATTAACAAAGACAAAAAAGGTACGCTGCAGAATCTGATTGGCTAACATCACCTTAAACAACCCTTAAAACGTAGTGTCACCAACGAAGGCAAATGGCATCTTGTGCTCTTGATGCGCTGCATGGAGGAGGTGTGACAGCATTGCTTTGCCAGAACCTATTTATTCTGGGACCAAATCTATTTATTCTAGGACTAAAGGGTATTTGGGGAAAAGTCTCAGACAGAGAAGACAGCAATCGAAGCTAATATAGAGAAAGGAAGAACTGTGATCTCACAAGCAATGTACAAACCAGAAAGGGTAAACAAAAAAGACCCTTCGGCAATGCCATCCTCTCCCAAATATTATCGATTATTTTTCTGATTGCTTTCTTACAGCTCTCCTTTTCTGTCTTTTGTGGGGAGAAAACAGAAGGCAAGTGTCTCAAGGCTCCTGTCCCAATAATTCAAAAGAATGTTGTATTCATGAAACAGGAACAGAGGGCTGAAAACTGGAAACAAACAAAAACTAAAAACACCTTCCCCCAAAAGTAAGCTCTATAAAAATTTTAAAACATGGTAAAAATTAAATATCCAAATAGACAGTTGGAAGATAAAGTTAATAATAAAACTAATTTTGTATGTCCTAGGGGACATTACTCTCAAAAGCCATGCATAAAAGCTAGATGATATAGCATGAACTTCAGAATTTTGAAAATGATCTTCAGCTTTTAATTGTATATTAAAAAGCTATTAAATATTAAGACTTGCATTCCTCCCCAAACCTCCCCCGCCCCCGACAGCTAAGGCATCAAAAATTTTACTTCCTATACATACTCTTGAGAAACTTCTAGAACATATGCTCCACCAAAACTAAGAGCCGAATGGAAAACACGAGAACAAAGCGAAAGACAACAAGATCAAGGAACGAAGATACCTCAAAGAAGCAAGCATCGTTGGCAGAAGCTACCAGTCGTGTTGGGAGAGCTCAGGACAAGGCTCAGGGAGAAGGCTCTGAAACAAAAGGGGAGAAGAGGCGGAGGAGGAAGAGGCCCTGGGAAAACAGGGGGAAAACAAGGACTGAGAGTTCTTGGCGTATCTAATCCTGTGGGAAATCGTATTCAGACAGTTCTATGGCTCCACCGGAAAACTTGGAAAGAACTGATAAGAACATGTAATATTGATCAAGAAAAAAGGCAATTATAAACGACGAGACACCTGCTGGTGTGTCTAGCAGTTTTAAAAAGAGAGACATAGCTCTTCATCTTCCTTGACAGCCCATTAATATGTAGTATCTGAAAGAAACGAAACCAGGAATTTCGCTGTTTATAAACATGGGAGTCAATGTCATGAGTGACACCTACAGAACAGCCACTCAGCGAAGTACACACTGTGGCTGGGGGGAAATGAAGAAAGAAACGGTTTTTCTTGTAACAGCATCAGTAGGTGATCCAGAAGATGTGCATATCTACTTTAATTTTTAAAAACTGTCTGAGGAGGCAAGTGGCTCTGCTCTGTAGGGCACCGTAACCCGGAGGGAAAGCACTATGGGGGCACACACCCCAGGGGAGGCGCCGGCTGCCCTTTTTCCTGCAGTTATTCACTCACCATGGTAGGGCCCAACTAGGAGCGCCTCCATTCTTCACTGAGTAAGAAGGTCTTCACTATAGGGCCTACGTACCCCATCGACTGTCTCAGGAAGACAAGTGTACTTAAAAGCCAGAGGAATGACAGCATTCAGACAACAGCCCCCGTATTAACCAGTACATCAAGACTAACAGCAAACCTAAAGGAGGAACAGAAACCATAGAAGCAGAGAACTGTAGAAATGGCTAGTGGTAACAGGTACGCTCGCAGGTGGGCACACACAATCACGATAAAACCATTATCCTAGTAAAGTTAGTCCATCACACAAAGGCATATATTGAATGACATCGAGATCATAAAATAGCAAAAAAAGGTTTACACACTAAAAAAAAATAGTTTTCTTAATTTGATGGTTACCAGGGATGGTGGGGGGTGGGGGGGAAGCAGAGAAGGCATTGGCTAAAAGGTGGACAGGTATTAACTTGGATACTGTGATGAAGGGGAAAAGATTAAGAG